>CM023484.1:72453993-72517874 GCA_013339685.2 Hyalomma asiaticum
TCTGCCCACCTACTAACACAATGCAATTCAAATTATGCGGGCCGAAGAGGGCGCATTCAAAATCAGTGAGGTCACAGCTAGTTGGTGCGGAAACTTCAAGGCCGCATCGCCGCCTGTATTTTCTGTTTGTGCCTCTTCTCGCTTACCGAGAGCCTTCCCGAGGCAAGAGTTACGCTTTTGGTGTCGCCAAGGAGTGGTTTACTGGAGGGCGAAAAACGGTTTTGCTCATCAGTGTCCATTTATTTATTTATTTATTTATTTATTTATTTATTTATTTATTTATTTATTATACCCTCAGGGTCAGCAGACATTACAGAGGGGAGTTGTAAAACATTAAAAACAATATTGTGAGTACAAAGAGGCAATACGATGCAAATCACAGTTAATGATAGGCACAGTATAGCGTGAATTTGCAGCAGAAGTGTACATATTAGAAAAACTAAAAACGTTTCTAGATATACAATAATAGCTATTACAGGGCAAGATACAACAGGTAAACGTGCAATCTATATTTATGCAATGCATGCAATGTGAATTCTCGTCAGTGAACTGATCCGTGCCGAGCTTTTATGAATTTGTATTTCTGTTATGTAGGTATATGACTTCCTTGCTGCTGTATTTTTTATAAGCAATGTTCCTCTTCTTTTTTTTTTCTGCGGGGAAACAGACGCGGAACAGCCGATGTGATATAACTTCACATCTCCACAGCAATCAAGTAAGAGAAAAAGATTTAACTACGACCAAGAGGACAGCACGGCTCCAAATTTTAGGGCATACACGTGGTCACTGACGTAGTGCCAGAATTAATTTTGCTTTAATTACCTCCCCCGGGTTTAATGAAACAAGAGCATAGTGGTGGTAAAGTAATGTATTCCTATTCACTTCAGAAGTATCTAATAGTCGACGAGTGGGCATAGACTCCCCCTGTCCTCCTTGCTTCCCAATAATGGGCTACGGAAAGTGGAAAGTGGGCAAGTGGAAAGAGCGTTGCCTAATTATTTCGAAGACCTCCGTCCCTTCTCGCTGTTGTTTATGTCTAATTTGTTGCAGAGGCTTTCTTTGAAAACGTTCATGGCAACAAATGTGTAATATTGGTCGCCCTCTCTTCGGCGTCGCGGATAGCGCCTTCTTGAAGTTCATCATTTCAGTGCTCTCTTTGCCTCGTTAGAACGTTGAAGCCGTGTTTACCAAATTTTTCTTTCGTAAAAGGACATTGACTGATAGCTGCCATTGCGTACGTAATTACCTTAGTACAGGTTCCCGGAGTACCACTGGTTTCGTTGCATATTAACGTATCATGATTCAGTAAACAGCTCCTTTCGTCAGTGTAATTGGATAATTGTTTATCGTGGAGCCAATCCTACGAGTAGTAGCAGTAAAAGTAGCTTATTCATTCCTGTGAATCTATACATTTCTAATTGAATTTTAATTACGATTGCATCGTTTCCTTGGGTTACAAGCATCATATATGCCTGACTTGATTCAGATACAGTTGAAACTTATATAGCCTAAGGCATTTCAATATTTTTTGTTTGCTATTGTTCTCAGGATACGGAACGGTGAACACATATGGAGAAAATAAAATACGGCCATATACGATACTCGAACGAGAAAGATTGTCGCACAATATTCGAGATGCTTTTTGTTTCATCAACAGTGAGCTTTTTTAGAGCGCTTGGTGTTAGTGACGGAAGATACGCCATGCTTCTGCAGTGGCACGTCTATGTTGGTCCCTCTTGTAAAGCGATCACCCCTTTCAATAGCAGAGAACAGGTAAATTCCGTTTACTCACGCTCTCCTTGCTCAGTACTATACCGATGGCACTCATTCGGTGTCGAAGCGCTGCAACAATATATATCTAATCCGCTTTACGCGACTGAGCGCTCGCTGCTAAGAACACCGCTTTCTAAACGATCTTCTCTCTTTCTAAATGATCTGACTCAAATGAATGACTCCGTTCCACGTTCTCAAAACAAAAGGAAGAGAGCACAGAACAAAATTAGTGAAGCTTGCACTTGTGGCGCAAGGCTAGCTAAGCTGATAGGCACTTGGCTCGTCCGGGATTGTTTCCGGCACACCCACATTTTGTTCTGGTCCGAGGCTTCGCCAAACGCTCCGCGAAGCACCGCGAGGCCTATAGCGATCGCTCCTCAAACTTTCGCACCGAGCTCAGCGTAAAGACGTTCGCGTAGAACAACAGACGGGGTGGCAGACTCGGTACGCGTGGCCTCAGCTTGACCCCGTCCTATCCCATTGCTACACCACACCACGCGTTTGTGCATAGCTTCGCGCCATGAGAGAACGCATGCTCTCGTGGTGCGAAGACAGCTGCAGTTTCGCCGGTGTAGTAGTGGGCTGAGGTCATGTGCGCAAGTGAACAAAGAAGCGCGTGTGTGATCGCCACACATCGCCAACTATAGAGGCCACAACAACAACAACAACAACAACAACAACAACAACAACAACAACAACAACACATTGGGCATCGCATAGAAGTGCGCGCGCACCCTTGGGGACCTCAACCAATGATTATGATAGTATTGTGATACGAAGCACAATTTATGCGAGCCAGAACTGCTTCACATTTAAAAAGCAAGCGTGCTCGAGATTACGTGTGTGGCAGCACGTGCCAACGAGCGAATCGTCGCCGCTGCGTAAATTTTCTGACAGTGGAGTGTATTCCTTTCCTCAACCGAACCACTATCTATCTATCATCAATTTTATGAGAATCCTTAGCAGCAGCATCTGCATCTTCATTGCCGATGACGGCGCAGCGGCCTGGAAGCCACTGAAGTACTCTATTGCGCCCTTCTTTCAGTGAGTTAGTGATGGATTTGTGTGATTTCCAGCACTAGCTCGCATTCTGCCCTACGACGTAATGTGGACAATATACACTGGAGGGCTATCTTAGTATCACATTAACTTGGAGCACATTAAGGAGTGTGCTCCACCTTCGTAGTTTTGATTGTCCTTGTATTCTCCTTGATTTTCGCTGTCTTGCAGGTGTTCGTCAGCACTGGTAAGCTGCGCCTCAGGTATCCGACACACAGAGACCTGTATAGCTGCAAGGTCACTTCAGTTCAATTCACATCATTTCAACTTTACTCAGACAAAACATTGCCTATCGCGTGCAAGGACGCTCCCCATTCTTTCGCTCCGAGGAAACTGACGAGATGTGAGATTGCGGTCAGGTGCTTCCTTAGACCGGCCACATGGCGACTCCAGCTGAGGTCTCTGTCGATAATGTCACCAAAGTTCGGTTCGTCCTGGCTATAGCAAACGTCTTGGCCTATGGGCTTCCCAGTCAACGCGACCAGCGCAGACTTTTCTCGTGTGACCACAAAGCCTTGTGCCGATGTTTAAATCACGGCTCTCCGTAGCTTCGCAGGTACCCGAGGACGCGTCACACCTGATGTCCGAGCGTAGATGTTATCGGCATAGATTGCTGCATGTACAGATAATCGCGTACGTTCCACAAGAACTAAAACCAGTTTCCACGGCGTCAAAAAGACGCCACCTTGGGGAATGATACCACGGTCCGCATGGGGCTGAAAAGTCGGCCCATCATCAGTTTGCACAATGAAAAATATCACATGTAGGTAATTGCATACCCAGCGGTAAATTCGACCGCCAAGACCAACCTGTTCAAGGACGTCAAGTATGGCCTCCTGAGAAACATGGGCGTGAGTCCCTCTGACACCCGTAAATAATGCAACGGACAACCGGTCTGCTCATTTGCCACTGCGTAGCGCGTCACCAGATCACCAACTTTATCAATGGAGCATCGATGACGTCTAAAACGAGCCGTGAGATTTGATATGCATTATAGCGTTCCAGTAGGCGTATGTACGCGTTTTGTTTCTGCTCCTTTTTCTTGTACAATTTTTGCAAGGAATAAAGATTACTACTACTACTACTACTACTACTACTACTACTACTACTACTACTACTACTACTACTACTAGTTGTAGTAGTAGTAGTAGTAGGAGTAAGCTACTCAGGTCTAGTGGGGATCATTCTCTCCATCAGCTTCCCTACGCAACCATCCAACGTTATTGGGTGGTGTGATGAGAGTTCCAGTGGAGGATCTCCCAGGCTTTAAAAGCGGCAACAACTGCTTGTTTTTCATTATTGAGAAACTTTTCCCTCTCGCCACGATTCATTTGACATATCATGCGCCTGCTCACCATGGTTGCACAAGACACGGTTGCAAGGAAAAAAGAAGAAATGATGCGCTCGCATGTACTGCGTCCGTCGACGCGACGAACCATTGTCGCCACACGCAACCTGGCGCCAGTCAACACACTCAAATGGGTTTCCATTTGCGGATCGTTCGGCCGTGTTTTCGGGACATCAAACACACGTGTACCCCTTAGTCAACAAGCGAGTACCGCGCCCTTCGTCTGGACTCACGCGATCCACGCGATAGCATAGCCGTAGCAATCAATACATCATAAGCCTGTTGTTTCGCCCCGCATTGCGTGATAACGGCCTGGCTCGTCGGTATTTTATTTCGATTTTGTTTCTGTTTTGTACATTGAAGCTTCTTCTGTCGCATCGATCGTTAGAGCTGGCATTGCGTTAAAAGCGCGCTTATCGGGGCAGCTACTAAATGTAGGTGTCCATGGTTTGACACGGGGGAGTACATGTTAACCCGGTCTTCTCTGCACAAACTCAACGAACTGGGGATACGTGGGAGGGTTCAAATTGCTGGCATAGGCGCGCCAAAGCCACAATAACACTGTTGGGCCCGTCGCAAGGGGGGACTTCGGATCATTCGGGCTACCAAGGGTTGTTTTGCTTATCGCCGACCTAAAATGTTGAAAATACGTTCTGGAAAAGGCCTCGAGAGATCAAAATCGTAGCACTTCGGATGAGCTGGCAGGATGTCTTAACTTGCAAGCTAGACTGCTCTGAGCATGTCTTCCTCTGCTTTTAATAGCGCGGCTTATTACGCTTGGGTGAACCCGGGCTTGTCGTCGACTCCCTACCAGAAAGAAAGAAAGAAGGAAACAAAGTACAATTCCTGGGCGAGGCGGGTTTCGAACCCAGGTAGCTACGGCCCGAAAGGTTAGCGTCATAACGAATGGGAGCCATATGGGAACCATATGATGGCGTTGTACAGACCATCGTAACATAACCTGCAATGATCAAGAGAAATATAAACTCAGAAAGGAAGAGGCAGGGGAAGAAACGGGTACGCGACTAGTGGGAGGAAAAAAAAGGAAAAATAAAAGAGTGAAAAGGAGAGCCGTATTAGATCGTGCGAGAAAGTTAGGCGTGTTCTTGCAGAAAATCGCTTCTTCTTTGCTCAGCTTTGCAATGCTTTGCTAAGTCCCATAGCGCCTCTCGTCCTGGTGTTCACGACTGTAGAGCCACGCCTAATTTTTTCATTAGCCCTTCCACCATGTATATTTTTTCTCATTCTAAGTAGCGCTACGCACTTCTAAGTTCAGAAGTGATGCTTAATAACCGAGCTATCGCTGTCAGTGCTTTGAAATTTGACATTGTCATTATTGTGTATGTTTCTGTGCTCTACAGAATTACGCGTATTGGCAGCATTCTGGTTAAAGAGGGCACTATCTTTGAGCTTTAAGCATTCTTCTCAGAATATTGCGTGCTGCGATGCAAGAGATGATGCAAAATCTTATATGCGTAAAGGGAAGGAGTGTGACGGAATCCGTGAACATGTTTCGCACAGGTAGGGTCACTGCGTGTGAGGTACGAAGGAAAGCAAACGTCTATGTCTAGCCTAATTGAATTTTGGTTCCGGCAACAGAACTAAACCGCCGGAAGAACAAATGGGTTACGATACGGTTTCGTCTACCGAAACCTAACTTTTCGATTCTTCGCTCACTCTACCTTTGTGTCCGCCGAGAAATCACGGCTCTAGAACCTACACTAGCTTGATGATAACGAACATACACGGCTACCAGCGGCAAACGCCGGAATGGAGGTGTGTGGGAGCATACGGACTCGCTCCAGAAACTCGAGGTTTTTCTTCGCCGGGACGATAAATCAAGCCTAGAACCGAGAAAGCCGACGGAGATCCCAGGGTAATTTCATTGGAGTATACGGCAGCGAAGGAAGCGCCGCAGACGGGGTTGCCGCCGTCGTGGTTTTTTTAATGTTTATTTCTTGAGCGGCACATGGCTTCCTGAAAGAGAAAAGGGGGGGGGGGGGGGGAAATTTGCACTTCACCATTTGTCAGCGGGCGCTGCGGGATTCCCCCTCAATTCTACAAACCTTATTATTTTTCTGGCGTGTCGTGCCGGGGCAGACGCACATTAGTTCCGCACTAGACGTCCGAGCTGTTATGTGCTATTCGCTTCCCAAAGGGAAAGAAAGAGATATGGCGGATGGTACTTCTCAACAAGCTGCCGAAGCATACATGTGCCGTTTTTTTTTTTGTTCGTTTAGTTAGATAAAAGTCACAGTTTCTTGTAAAGGGCGAAGCAGTGAATGCGACAGCATGAAATTTTAGTGTTATACGTAGTCAGTCTGGTAGCTAACTCTTTTGGATACGATATCACGTAATTCTACAAAACGCTGGTGTGAGAGAATACGGCTGTTGCAGGGACACTTTTCGCAATCGCCTCGCGTTGAGAGCGCAGCATGTAGGCGGGTTTAGGAGCCGCCTGTTGATGACTGCCCAATAGCGCGCACGCCATCGATGGCGACCGTACGAGGTCCACAGTTGCTGCTCGAGTGACCCCCTGCTTTCGTATCTTTTCATGCTCGATAAGGGGGGCGTTCCCTTTCCGCTTCGACGGGAGGAGTCCCGATAGGAGTGATGTTATCGCATGCGCCCTCCGAGCGACGGAGATGGGCCGGGCTACTTTGGTCTCTGCTTCAACTGTGTTCGCCGGCCCCACTCGCGTGCTTTTACACGCGAGTAGAACGTACGACGCGCGGGGGGGGGGGGGGGGTATTATTTTGGACTTCATACGGAACATGACGGCGACGGCAAAAACACGTCGAGACTGCCATATAATTGCTATCGCAATACAAACTTGCACGTTCTTTCACGCTTTTGGCAGACAGGCCTCTACAGACAATGAACGAGACTGTTGCGAGCTTATATTGACATATCGCTTGTCAGAAGCGTAAGGAAAGTTTCATAATGAATGTGCATATTCGAAGACCGACAATGCTGGGATTTAGTAGAATTCTTTAGAAATTGTTATATAACCTCACAAGGACTGCTTTCCTAAGGAACAGCCATGTGACACCGTTGTGTAAGAACTCATGGGTTCCTATGTTACCTTGATTTTGCTACCTTACTTTAAAGTGTCGCTGGATGTAGAGTAGCTCGTGTCATGCGTATTGACGGATTGATCAAATGAGTAATTGACTCATCAAGTTTTTCAATGGAAGCTAGCAATGGTGGATACCACAGAAGGTCTGTGAAACATTAAGTTATGAAGACACCCAGATGAAACGCCGGTCAATGAACGAGCTTTACTACGCGAGATAGAAATATGGATACACCAGCGCTCTCGCAACGCATCCAAGCCGGAATGTGAATGTCGCTGCAAGAGGAAAAAAATTATTCTTGGGCTTCGATTCCCAGCAGAAGTGCGGTATTCGGCACCAAAGTCAGTATGGTGGATAAGAAGCCTGTCCGTGGAGTATCCACTTGCGTCAAAAGGTCTGGCATTTTATTGTAAAATGGGTACAAGACAAATCCACCATTTATTTCGGTGAGCTCATTTGAAGAAACACTACGGAAGCTACAAATCCTACGATAAAATAGTGTATGTGCTAGTGGCACTTGAATGGACTGCATTGTTTCGTGACGTTATCATGTGCTCTTTCGACCTTCTATTTATATCGACTGTTGAGCAGTAAGCGTTACGTGCGTATCGATGCTTTTATTTGTCCATAGAAAACGCACTCTTGCGCATGTGCAGTATTCACTAGTTCAATCGTTTCGGTACACGTAAATTTTAATTAATTTGTATTGCAAGGAATGGAGCAGCAACGGGGTGCATGGTGGTTCTAAGTAGCAGTGCAAGGGTCTTCATTTCTTCAGGTGCAGTGCAAAGAAGAATACTCTGGGGAGAATAGTGCGTTAAATAACTCACAACTTGCCTCGAATAATGCATGGATAGCCGGGCAAAACGCACGTGTAGAGCCGAAATTCTCAAGTCGTAATAGACAAGGGAAACACCAAAGTAAAAAAACAAATGTTTACCACATCCTTCTTGTGATTACTTGGCGGTAGCACCTTGAAGAATATCTGGGAAAGTGGTGGCTTTTTTTCTTAGAGGCCGCTTTCTTTGTCCCTTCATTGAGAGCCGTTTCAATTGTCCTCTCACCATCCATCACGCTGCATAAAGCCTTTATGCAGATCAAGGGCGAGCTGGTGCTTGGATGAGTCAAGAAGCATCGAGATAAATGTCGCGAGATCAGCAGCTTGACATCTGTTCACGGAATAACTTACCTGTGCATTCTGAATGGCCTATCTTTATTATTTTCTCCACTGGCCCTCTTTGCATCTCTCAAGATTCAATAGAAAAGCATCGTTCTTGAGAGACAACCCAACCGGAACGCAACACAAATAATGCTCACTCATGCATCTGACTCCTGGTACTATGACAATCATTATCTTTTCAGTCTGTCAACTACCTACGAAAATGCATCGAAAGAAAACATGCGCGAGGTTGAGGTTAAGTGAACATTCAATGTTTTCGTTATGTTCAGCTCAAATGTTCACTGGCGCACACGTAAGCATTCTACATTGTTTGTGAACTTTATTCTCAAGCGCTAAGGAGGAAAAAAACACGAACGGAAGCCAATTTCTTGCCTCTTAAGTCAGCAGGACTCTCTAGAATATAAACGGTTGTTGCTACTCACAGATATAATCCATAATCATGTCCGAATTGCATTTGAGCTTTAATATTTTTAATAATATTATTATTAATATTATTTAGTGGAATATTTTTCCACATCTCCCCTTCTACACGGTAGCCAACTGGTTTAGTAGTGATTAACTCTCCCACCTATTATTTATATTTATTTGCTTCTTTCGTTACACAACCTAAAGTGCATACTTGTAATTGTCATCATACGGCTTACAGGTTCCCTGATTCTCTCGTTGATGCTCCCTGTCACTACGATCAATGTTTCGGATAAACGCAACACGGTAGGTGAGAGAAATAGAAGCTTGCGGTGCGTCCACCCAATAGCTAAACATAAGAGATTTTGCCATACGGGGCTGAACAACGTGAGTAACCATTCGCCATGCGTTGTAGACACTGTGGCGTCGCGTTGTTGAGCACGAGGGCGTGCACTCGATTCCTGGCTCCGCAATGGAGGCCAGGTTTAAGAACGTCCACGCACCTTATTTAAAAGCAACGTAAAGATTGCCAGGTGGTAAAGGGTCAACGTGGAGGCCTCTTCTGCGGCGTGGCTAAGGATCTTGCTGTGGTAAGACCTATCGCACCTCGCAATTAAACTATATTTAGGCCAATACTTTTCCGTCAGGCGGCACGAGCATGCAGACTTTCTTGTGTTTGAAAAAAGAAAAACGTATTTAAGAAGACGTTGGCGTCTATGGATGGCAATGGCTACTTCGCTTCTCTTACAAAGTGGTTGTCGTCGGAGTGTTGTCAGCAATCACACACACACACACACACACACACACACACACACACACACACACACACACACACACACACACACACACACACACACACACACACACACACACACACACACACACACACACGCACACACACACACACACACACACACACACACACACACACAAAATGATGCACTTATATTTAAGCATACGTACTTTCGTTCTTTGTTTCTCTAATGTCTCTGCGAGTACTGCCCTATCCCAAACTTAGTTCTGCCCAATGTGCTGCTGCGGCAGCACATTCTTTAAGCATGTGTGGCGATTGACGTCATTCTTTCACTTAGGACGTTTGCGGGAAATGTGCCGTTATGCCATACAGGCTGCACTGTCGTCACCTCTGGGGCATTCCGCTATGCATCTTCATACGTAACGGTTAAATCTGATGGCATGGAGAAAGAACAACTTCCGGCGATAGCATCTAATTACCTGTTGCGGACCTCGCCCCTCGTGTTGCAGCCCTATACAAACAAACCATAGTCGTCGGAAAGAACGCTGGGCGGCATCCTTCCCTGTTTTGTGTTGTTCGCACAGCCGTCACGCTAACACCCCCGCAGCTGCACGCGCATGCACAAAGTCACAGACAAAGCGCATCTGTGGCGCACTTTGGGAGTGTATTCCGCATGTTCACGTTGTCACTAGACCGTAATGGTGGAAACGAAGATGGCCGCGTAGACCCAAGTGTCCGTCGTATTAGGTTCTATTTCTGCACGTTCCCAGCTTTTTAATATACAAATGTAAGGCAAAGCACGAACGTGTAAAGATGCGAAATTTCTATGCGTGAAGATGTGTTAGAGTTACGCTTAACGGACTTGTTCTTTTACTTTATGGATGACCGATGTGCTAGTAAATTTTGCTAAAGATTTTGCTGGTGCGTAAGGCGGACGCTCTTTCACGATGTCGCGTGTATGAATATTTTGAAGTTCCACTATCAGACTACAATGCTCAAAACAGGCGAATAACTTTTCATTTTACAGACGGTACATGTGCAATGCAGAATTCTGGATGAACGAGGAAGATAATTTTGTCACTTTGTTATTTCTCAAGCGATATGTGCAAGGAAATACTTTCAGATAGCATTAGGTTATGACAGGTTTAACGCTCAGATTTACAAGCGAAGGCAGCATAAAGAGGGATAGGGAGAGGGAGAGAGAGAATAAAAACAGTCTGGCAAGCATTGATATTAAGGAACATTCGGCCACAAAGGTGACGAAGTAAGCACTCAATCGTTTGTCGGGAACGGCCGGAAATGTGCACGTCGGGGAAACATAGAGGCAGCGTATTTGAGCATACCCTCGAGGAGTACCTTCTAGATCATTTGTTTTTCTTTCCATGCTGCGAAAAGCATAACTCCCGTGGCAACCGGAAATAACCTCCAATCGTCCTCTTTCAATCAAGGCAAGCGTGTCCGGAAGCTGCGCGAGAGAAAAGTGGCACCTCGGGGACCATCAGCAGGCCGGCCATTCTTCCAAGAACTGGAAGAACTCCCGGCTGTCCAATTTCTAGCAGGATGACAGCAGTTTGGCGAGCACGTGGGACACCACGTTGTGCTTTTCCATTTGAAATAATAACAGAATTTTCGTATGAATCATTTTTTGTCTTTCTTCTCTTCCACCAGTGTGGGCGGTGTTCGTTAATGACGACCATTTATCGATATAGTTCTTGATATTGTGCGCTGTAGCCTTAGTGTTAAATGCTAGGCTTTTACATGCCAAAACCGCGACGTAAGCACCATCTCCGAAAATTTCGACGAACTCGTGTTCTCTTACGTCCGCTGACATACGCGGGCCCCTAGCATTTCCGCCTCCGCTGCAATGCTATAACAGCGGCCGGGATCGAACCCACGTCTTTCGTGTCTCCATCCGAACAGCGGGAACACTGTAGTACCTCGACGCCTTCAGAGAATTTTGATAGAAGAAAATATGCTCTGTTGATTACGCCTACGCAGTAGTAGTTCTCTCGCGTCGACGAACAATAAGCCGCGTAACCTTCATAAATCTCAACAATCTCAAAGTTCTTTGCTAGGATTTTGCACAGCTACGGTGTCCGTGCTCACGGTCCCATCATCTTATACACTGTCGATGTGTGTTCTTTTGATTGACGTAGAACTGTCCTGAATTTTGGTCCTTCGTAGTCAAAAGTAGGAAAGTAGACGAGATGGTCTCCTGTGGCGTCTTGGACACCTGGGTAGTCGCACACGGTGCAGTCGTACGTACCTTCAACCAAGGTATATTGCTGAATGCAACATCTAGTAATAAATCTCATGGCATGTGTCACTATGCGGCCCTAACGAGTCTTTTAGGTCAGTGTTCCTTGAGTCACTGTGGTAACTGTGCTACCGTCATGTCATTCCGGTGGTACATCCTGTGTGCCTCGGCCCAGAAGCAACTAGCGATTGTTTCAAAGATATCTTGCGAACCGAAGCCGCTCAAGCCGAGATTTCGAAGGCTTGTGCACCGTGATATCCCAACACGACGATATTTCGCACTTTCACTAGATAACACACAGAACACACTCGTGCACACAAGTCACCACCAAGAAAACGGGAGAGGTTATTGCGAGCTCTACGCGTGAAAGCATTCACCCACCCAGCTACAAATTACCTCACAGCCACTATGAAATTACCTCCGTAATGTCCCTTGCGCAAAAAGCACTGGAATTTTCGACGTACAGTATGAGGCTGCACAAACATCTCTCTAAAGCTGCCCTGCGATTACGACACTGAAGGGCTATGGGAGAGACCCCCTTTTGTTGAGTTCTGACCTCAATATCAGCGAAGGCTGCTCGGGGACACTGCTCAGGCTGAACTTCTTCCGGTCTAAGACGCCTGTAAAGCCATACTTTTGTGTATTTATTTATGTCCCTGTTCTAGTGGAACAACGCTTATTGTGACGATTATGCCGGATTGCTTCGCGTACTGCTTCACAACCATGCATGTTGAACGTTCACCTCACTCAGGAGCCATGGATTAGCCGGAGTATTATTACGCCAACATCTCCAAACATTATATCAATAGAAACAAAAACGTTTTGAGACAAACATGCTCCTCTCTTTCAAGCACCTCTTTTCTGTTCTTGTTTTCTTAGTACATGACGTTGTCGGAACAGCAAAACATGCATTTTTACCCCGGAGGCACGTTATGAATGAGATTGATGAAAAAAATTAATCAGCTAATCAATTAACAATTATATACACATAACTAGATTGCCCAGGGCTATATAGGCGCTTCTCATGTCCTCCTTCCCGGTACCTACAGAAAGTTCTTTCGCTTGCCCGCTTTCTCTATGGGGCAAAATAAATAAAGTAAGAAAATAAAATAACAGCATGGTAAAAAAAACGTCATCATAACTGAATGTTTTCCACGTATTCACAGAAAACTAAATTTGCGAAAGCTCGTTTCTACTGATCAGGCAAATGTCATCTCTTATGTAGCCTGCATAACTCCACGCGCACTTTGAAGTCGCAAACATGAAACGGCGTCGCTTCGAATGTATAGGAAAAAAAAAAAAAGCTTTGCCGAATGAAACGTTTCCGTCTGAGCGAGTTCCCACGCTTTCATTGGAGTTCGGAAGGAAACAAAGTCCCTAGTCGAAGGAGCAGGACCGATTTTGAGAACGACTGCTGGAGCGAAGCCGACTGTAATTCGCGTTTTCTGGGTCAAACCTCACCGCCTTCGCTGCTCGATAAGTGACGAGCGCGAAGTTTCACTGCCGCTGCATCCGCGCATGAAGGAACAAGACGTCGCGTCCAGCTGCCACAGCTTCAACCAAAACTTATACTTTGCTAGAGGGATTGCTGTAAAGCCGTCCTAACCGCATGCTGGGTTGTCTCTGGCGCGTTGTCTGCGTTACGACTGCGAACTTTACAGCAGCTCAAATGGCTTTCCTAAACTCAGTTAACCAAAGAGTTATACTAGCTAGGAGAAGAAGCGTAGGGCCTAAAGCTTCCACGGAAAGCTGGGGCCACCACTGCCTTTCCCGAGGCATCCTTCAACTTATCGAAGTTTATACATATGGACGACGAAACGGAATGACTATTGTCTTTTTGTCTCTGGGGACTACAATGTGAGAAGCCACGGACAAAGAGCACGGAAAACCACAACAGATGAGAAATAAAGAAGAAGTGAAAAAGGGAAAGGAGGAGTGGATGAGACCGGAAGGAAGTAAAGAAGAAGAGAAAGAAAGGAAGGAAGGAAGTAAAGCCTAGTTCTACCCGAATTAAAATCTACTGGAACAGTTGTAGTTTGGTTCTGCCGTGTTTCACTCGCAAATTTCTGCGGTCTTTTAATTGTTCGTCACCATTACGGCACAGTCACAACTTTCCTATTTCATTTCTTCATCACTCTCTCTATTATAATCACTATCATGCAGCAGAGGGCTGAGGGCAAGAGACGATCGAGCGAGGCAGCGGATAGTAAGTCGAGGGCAAGGCAACGCTGCGCCTGAAGTGTGACACAACAGCACACCTTATGGACGTCAGGCCCAGCACGCAGTCGTTCCTCCAGTGTCCACTTGGGTTTCCGGAATTATTTACCGAGTTGTCGTGCGACTAATGGTTCCCGGAACGCTCTCATTGCGCATTCAGCGAGCTGGCCTTTACGTCATTTATTTGAGTCGAAGGCGAATGTAGAAATGTATTTCCAAGTGTGTATTTAAAAGGCATATGAACTACACGCAAACAATCCTTCCAGAAAATGTGGTCCAGCTACGTTTATTTACAAGGAAGTCTCAGCAACCCTGACACGTTCAAGTCAACGTTGATGTGAGCCGTATTCGCGTCTGATATGCAAGTGCAACGAGCGCTAATTCGCTGAATAATAAGATTAAAATATTTAAAATTATTATTTACTTACACATCTAGAAGTTCTACTTTCCAGAACCAAATATGTTTTTTGAGGTACGCTGTTGAGCGCGGTGCTCCGCGCTAGCTTTTGACCATTCGGGGTTCTTTAACGCGTGCCTCAATCAGATGAGTACGTGGTTATTTCTGGAGTTTCGCCACCACTGAAATGCAGTGGCCGAGGGGTAAGGAATCGAAACGCTGGCACGTACCTTCGGCGGCGCATTCTCAACCTTCCATCAGCTCACGTCCATTACGATGAGAGTCTATTCATCAAGCGTAGGTCAATACAGTGAGGGTCCATTCGGTGGTGACTGTAGAACCTGTACCTTGAACCAAAATAGCACTGAACTGAATAACGCTTAAGTGCGCCACTATTAACATCCGCGACGGCCAGCTGCGTTCAGAGGCATAACATACTGAACCATTAACAGGCGCAGAACAAAAAAAAAAGTAAAAAGAAAGGAGATAAAAAAGAAAAAAAAACAGAGAAGCGGAAGCAAACGTCACGCAAGGCCGAGAATAAATGCAGTATTGAAAACGGTATGGAGCATCGATTACGGCTCCGCTTTCGCTTGGCAACTGCCCTATGGGTGCATCGATGATAGTTAAAAACAGCATGTACTAGAGGCCATAACAGCGTTCCCTACCTCAGGCCTTCGCGGCACAAGCAATACCGAAATCTCTTCGCACGCGTGTTTCCAACATTTACGGCGTGGATGGCCTACTTAGATACGCTTGAGAAGCAGAGGAGCCGTAGGGGAAAAATACGCTTTGCTGCCTCCGTATATAGCTCGCATTTGCATGAGAACGTAAACCACTGCTCTCGCGAGAATCTTCGAGCGCGAAAAGGAAATAGAAAGAAAGAAAGGTGTGTGCGTTAGAAACTCGCAATGACGCAGCCAAACGCTAACGAAACAAGAACTGCGCTGTCGTTAGTTATCTGTTCGCCGTTGCAATATATATCTCCGCTTATTTTAAGCATGGGTGTATATGTACCGTACTAAGACCCGTGCTTTTGTATCGCGAAGCTTAAAGATGGCCCTACAATAATGTTCAGCTCAGCCCCCGACCTCTTTTTTTGTCCGCAGTTCTCTTAAATCTGTTTATCGTTTTTCGTCCCAAACTTTTGTTCAGTAAATGTCGAGCTTTTTTATTTTTCCTTTCTCTTCGTTCCTTCGTATGTTTTCTTGGTCGTCTCCCTTTCTTTCTTTTGTGGGCAAAATGTTGCACATGTCACTTCGGCGAAAATGTAGGGCCATTCCTTTTCCCGCCAGGAAGGGGGGGCGGTCGAAGGGGAATCAAGGGAACATCAGCGGGCCTAGCTATTCGACCTTGAAGCTAGCACGCTCTTTCTTTGTAATCCTTTTTTTTTACCTGTTCTTCCTTCACATATCACGTCCTCCCGTCCAAGAAACACATCAATCCCTCCAGAGAGGAAAATTCTAGGTTGCAAAAGTGAAAGTGCGAAGAGCGCGATGGCGACTAGCGCTGCGCAGGAACGGTAAAAAAAAAGGAAAGGGCGCATCGGAATAAATTCGTCATCTAACCCATAATCAGCGAGCCGTAGAAGCCATCAGATCCACGGAGATGCATGTATGCTTTCTTTTTTATATTTTATTACATGAATGATTTGGTGTATCATGGATAGCCACTCGTTTTAATAATTTTCTTTTGCGTTTTCTTTTTTTAAATGCGAGGCATTTTTTGGTGAACTAGAGTCCCTTTGACCGTATCTATCTATCTAGCCGCCTACGTCTCGTGGTCGTCTCGTTCACCGGGTATATCCCAATATTTCATAGCTAAGGTATAAATATATGACGAACATGAATGGCTGATCTTAACATCACCAAAGTAATATACTCGTCATGTACATCACGATAAAGGACACTGCATTCTCTTGTGCCTCATACCACTAGTTCTCGGCCCACGGAAGCGGGTATGCGCCACGGGCGTTTGAATCTTATAGAACCTACGTCAACAAAGGATCAACTAAAATAGACGTGCGAAATGCCAAGGCTGCAGTAAATAAACATATGAAACGCCGTGACTGCGGGGATCGAACCCGCAACTTTGACGGGCGCCTCAATTTTTCTTCACCTCACCCCGGTGCACTGAATCCAGGACCGGCCTAGACTTCTCGGTTCGTGGTTGAGACGCGACAGCCGGCTCAATGATCTCGGTTTTTAAGGCAAGAAACACCGTTTTTGGTAGGTTGCGATTGAAATGTACACATAACAAGCACGCAGACACACATGCAACCTACGAAGATTTAGGGCGGTATCGAACATGGGCCCTCGAGGTGCCAAGCGAGCACGCTGCCACTAGGCAACGGCTGTTTCTCCCGTTTGGTATATGTAGTAAATCAACCTGTTGCACCAGCACTCGTAACGATGGCGCATGCGTAACGTGAATTCCGTTTCTAATGTGTGATAAGCACTATCATAACAATACATGTGTCCTGCTATTATTCGGTATGCTTTTTAGCAACTTTGCTCGATTCGTCAGAAATAATGCGACGAACGACGCTTACGATAGCACGTCAAGGCACCGTGTAGCGCATTTTTCTTCAACAACACGGGTGTCTGTGCTTTGGACTAACGTGACTTCCAACGTTACATCGTACCATGAGGATACCCTTCAGTCGCCAGGGTGCTGTCGGCGTTTCTGGTTAGCCCATGTTGAGCATACTCATGAGTGGACGCACGCGCTTTGCACGAAAGCTTTGATCCTGCTCGTAACAGTTGGCTAAATGCCAAAGAATTACATTCGTCATAAGCAACTTTCTCGTTCACTGCTTTGCATGACACCTATTCCTCCACAGTGCATGGGGTCTGCAGGTTTTTTTTCTTCTTCTATTGTTACCGCTGTGTTCGTGGCCTACAGTGTTACAGGCGCTATGCACCATTCGTGAGAAGTGTCCTTTTGTATTATTAACGGCGAAGACGCGGTGATTTTACATTTATGGCATCTTGGCTTGAGATATGTCGCAAGTTAAAACATCGTGCAGATTCTATTCTGCTATTCGCTTAGGGAGTGTTAACATTGCTTGATTACATCTTTTTTTTGTAGAACATAAATATGCCGCTGCAAGCGCTTCAGAAGTGACTAGATCTACCTATTATTGTCGAAGAATGGCGCTATACCTAGAAATTAGACATTGCTTCTTATGCTGTAAATCTAAAGCGCTGGAGCAATAGTGAAAGTGTGGCTTAAGTATTAAACAATCAGGCTTACGGGATGTTAAACGCTCAGAATACATTAAAATGATGATTTCCATTGTAATACAAGAATACAGTGGCATCAACGAGATTTTAACACGTCTGATCTGGTTATGCAGGCTCTGAGCGAGAGATACATAAACTAGATATGTTATAAAGTAAAGCTGCAAGGTTCAGTTTTGGTACTTGGAAATTGTTATTTCCCAGTTAGCCTTATGCAACAAAAAAGAATTAATTTTCACAATAATTTACACGCCAATACCGTCAAAAGTAGCATTTACACGCCAGAACCATCGTATGTTCAGCCCCTAAACCCCGGAAGGACACGACACACTCACTACTAGGCACTGAAATGGAACGTTCTTCCCCCGTGACTGAAACCAAGCTTTCCGAAACACATTTCACTTAGGCAGACTTCTTTATCCCAGATTATTTAGTACAGGTAAGTCCTACCTAAATTCAGTTCTTAGGAGGCTTATTGTCAAAAGGCATTTAAACAGGTGTTCTTATTTGAACGTTCTACAGTCTTGAAAGTTAACTTTCACACGTGCAGTGATATAGTCCCATTTATCTGTCATTTGAGTATTATGTAAGACTGAAAGAAAATATTTACAGGGCACGCAGCAAAATCTAGCTTACGCTGTCACTGTGCTACGTCCTCTGTGCTCGCATGGGAGATCTTTATTACCGCCGCATGCATGTGACAATTCCATATATCATTTCTGTCGTTCGCGCAGAAAATAGGCAATAATCGTGCTAGGCAGGCGAAGGAAGCGTCCAAATGCATTCATTCGTTTGCTACAAAATCACTTGTTCATTACGTTGAGCAAAATGCAAATGCATCAGATCGAGCGACACAGGGGTGCGCGTGAGTGAATTTAGTCCCATTATGAAACTTCCAGCTCACATGATTCTGGGATTCGACCGTGCATATTCTGGGAAGGCGTGTTTTATACAGGAGAGCAAGTGCGTCTTAAGCGTCTCTCATTAAAAAAAATGTGAGAAAAGAAAAGCTAGATCTGCGTATGACCGAGGCTTCACGGAGTGGCCGTATTGAAGAGTATGATAATGCATTAAGATGTGTGCTTTGCTTTTTGCGTGGAAATGGTACGGTTCGTGCGCCTGCTCGGAAGAATATGCGCGATCGCGTGACATTTACGATTTCCGCAAGAGATGTCGTCGCGCTCGTGTGGTTCTGGGTGCGTATCGCTATTCGGCCATCATATGCTATTTTAGCAGTGTTTACACTGAACACTCGTCGGTTGCCCAATGGAATAACGCGCTATGGGATATAGATTGGCGGACTCGTCCGAGACAAAACCGTCCCTGGGGAAAAAGACGGGCCGTCCTTTATTCACCGATGCATCGTACTTAATGCTCATTGAACTGATTTTTGCGGAACAAGACGGCTTGGAGCATTCACGTCATCGAATTTCCTCATTTAGTAACCTTCTCAATAATCACCGATGGCGTCAGCTTGTGCCGAGTTGCTATAGTAACTGCGTCATAAGTGCTCGCCATTTCGTCTTAGGACGCAGCCCATTTCCAAATAAGGAAACGGGCAGGCAGGGGATAGGCGAACATCTGATCGTGAACACGTGGCCCTCGCTTACTTGACATCGCAAATCAGGCTTCATGGAAGCAGCAAGCCATGTAGATACTCTCACGTGGCCGTGACGATGAATTACGTGTAATCCGGGCTGGTAAGAATCAAACTCCTTTAATGGGCGAACGGGGACCCAGAAGACAAAACAACTCCCATTTCAGGGCTCGAACGGAGTCGTCTGTAGTTGATAACAAGAACTGAGCATGCAGCGGTGAGATGCGTCGGCTTTAAACATGCGACACAGTGCATTCTGGAATCATTTGTATTGTCATTTACGTCCGCGCGTAATCTGAAAGGAACTGAAATACGCTCGTCGGGCATGCCAAGTTTGTAGAATATGTACTCGGCGCTATTCGAGAAGCAAACAAGATTTAACCAGTGCCCATCACGAGCAAATAATATCAGCCCCGTATTCACAAGGAGGACAGTACTTACGCCGGTATTGTTCTCGGGAAAGAATCCAGGCTGTGGAAATGCTGAACACACTGTCGGCGGAGAGCCCGTTTAATGCAGAAGTGCACATGTAAGTGCCTGAGTGGAAAGCTTTGTCAACCCTGTCGTCGCTTAAAGCTGCGCATTTATCGAGGGGACAACTTCCTCTTGCTCTGCGACGAATGTGCTCCACGACAGCAAGCTTCACCTTCAGTCGTGCCAGTGCATCAATGAGCACTGGCGGTCGTCGTAAAGTTGGGAATTCCCAGATGCGAGCTTTCTTAGTAAATGAACGTGAGAAGAAAGACTGGTGCGTTGCTATACTTCCAGATCTCGAGTGTAATGGATTGACTTCATCTATTATGCAAATGCTCTGCCTCAAACCCCGAGATAATGCGACATCTGTTGCCGAAGTCCCTCCCACGTGGTCGGCGATACCGATTAATTGCTTTGCAATCTAAACGGCGAGCGTTTGTACTCGTCCAGATGTTGAAGTTCCCTTAACATACTAAACGAAAGGAGCTCGTGGGTGATGATGCGAAAGAATGCTGGAATTTCCAAGGTATTCAAGGCATCACCACGCGACAGTTTCTGTAAAAATGAGAGAGAGGGAGAGGGAGAGAGATAGAACCAACTAGTGAGTGAAGTGAAGATTATGGATCTTGGTAGTGTTTACTTAATGCGCTAAGCTCACCTAATGAAGTCGCCGTTGTCTACAGTTCCGGTGAACCATGCCGTGTATGCTAATTTATAAGGTCTGCTGTGGCATTGCGGGTCTCAAAATTCACAAAATAAGGCAATGGCGATATCGGTCACGCTGATGATGTCCTATGGGAAAACAAATACTAAAGGCAGGGGTCCCGATTTCTTTAGTAATTGGTGACACGTGGTTGTTCACCATCGCCTAGCTGTAGGCGCGGCAGAAGGGGACGATCGGGGAAGTCCCGTGTGCACGAAGAATGCTGGATGCGCTCACCCTTGCTCTGGACGGGTCTTGTGTGAGGTACACGATCCGCGTGTACGCTGGACGCGCTTACGAAAAGGAAGCCCGCATTTAGGGAGCGAAGAGATCACTGTGGGCAAGGCTAGGCAGCATCGCGATACAAGAGCATCGCGATAGTATCTTGGGCGCACTTGTGAGCATCTGTATTTGTGAACCGGGAGGCACCTAAGAATGCATTTGTATCTCAGTAATGAAATTCTTCTGGATATATAGAATGTATCACGATACTGTGCCCGACACGGCTATGTCGTTACGTTTTTTGTCGGAAGTACGCTGGCGTGTTTGAAGTGGGAAAGAAGTACTATTTTTGTTAAGTCGTGCAAAGCTGCCGAGAGCAGCGTCCATGTGGGTAAGGCAAGGGAGTGAAAGAGAAACGAGATGAACGCAGCAGTGGAGGGCCCAGGAAATTTTGGTCACTTGGGCTGCTTTAATGTGCACTGACAACGCGCACCTCGCGGTCGTCTGGCATTTTCGCCTCCATCGAAAATTCGACCGCCGCAGCAGTGATCGTACCCGCATTCTTGCGGTTAGCAGCCGAGCACCATAACCCCTAGACCACCGCAGCGGTCATGGAGAGAAAGAGGACGCGTCGGCGCGGCCACCTGCTCTTATGGACCTCCACTCCACGCACCTCACACTGGTCTCGGCGGCGCCTGCAAAACTCGTGTTATTCTCCTCTCCTCTCTGCTTCACTCCGACGCGTGGCCGAAAATCACGGAGGAACAAACAAACATAGGTCACAAGGTCACAATCAGTATCATTTGACACTATCGCTATCTCGATCATGTAGGATTGAGCTGAGCACAAATGTGTGGGTAATGGGTCGAGGGCAAAAGCGTGTCAGCTTTTGCTTTTGCGCAACCAGAAGCTTGCTTGCTTTCTTTCTTTCTTTCTTTCTTTCTTTCTTTCTTTCTTTCTTTCTTTCTTTCTTTCTTTCTTTTTTTCTTTGTATGTTGCCCTTCGCATAATCACTGTCAAGTAGCTGAGGGTTGAAGGAAGGGGTGTGGGTCCAGAAAAAGATTTGGTCTGCTTTTTCCTCTTGCACAACCTATGGGGACGGCGGCGTATATCGCGAGCTCCTGAGCAACTCCACTGCTAAAGCAAGTTGGCCCCGCTGGTGGAGGAACAAATATGGAAAGATACGTCTAAGGAAAGCGAGAGATTCAAATCGCACGCTCTTTTTTCTCACCTCGAAATGACAGCGCACTCTGCATGAGCTATCGTCTGCCTATTCGGCAGTAGCACGTTGACTTAGCGTACGCGACACTGATGGACTAGTGCGTATGTGAAGCCATACGTGCTCTAAGCACGTATGGCACAGAATTCGTGATTCCCTCGTCTACTAATGATTACTGTAATTAACACAATCGTTCACGCACGAATTAACGATAAAGGTAACAATAAACTCAAGGAAGCACTGCTGTGAGGCTCTTATGCGCTCCCTCAACCCCTTATTTCCCTATTTCCACTGCCAATCTCACCTTGCCGATCTTTCCGGGTTATTTCTCAGAGACATTGCTTTTTTTTTATTGCCCTCGTGTCTCCCTTCTTGTTTGTGAACGTCTCGCTTGTTTTCGAACAACACCTTCAGCGTGCGAACAACGCATACATTAACACCCAACGAGGTTCGCGACAGTGAGTGTTACCGCTAGGAGAGAAAGGTGGTTTATTATGCACAGCCCGTTCCACATCGCCAATGCGAGGAAACCGGACCGCGTGAATTGCGTCAGGGACACGCGAATGCACCGGTAGATAGAAGTGTGCGCCAGCACTCTCGCGAGTCTGATTTATTGAATTCTCGACTCCAGAGGGGTACTGCTCTGTTTTACCTTTTCGGTGCGTTGCGGCTTTTCGTTTTATATTGCGAAACCATTCTAGGCGAATTTAGGTCACTTTGACAATGTCTATCTTTGACCGTATATCTATCTTTCAACAGCGATGCTGTTTAATCCATCCCCAATACTGTTCCTCGACCGCTGAAAAACCGTCATCATCAGGAAACTGGTGCGCGTGCACTTGTCTCTTCTCTTCGGCTAATCCCCCTAGCCGACTACTACATAATGTCAGAGGTGTTTCATATCGTAGCATAGCCTTGTATAGTATAGGAAGGGTTGGGATAGGGAGGTCAGGGTGGGCAGGAATGGCGTGAGGTTGAGGAAGGAAAAGAGGCGGACGTCGCAACCGCACATTGCCCGCCATGCCAATTTGAACCTGCACATGTGACCCAAATCACGTAATATGACGTTGCAGCGAGTGACGTTACATGTTCCCGCTAAGAACATGTGACAGATAATCATGCGACAAATCACGTGACTTCGATGACCTTATCGACCTGAAAAACCTAGCTAGGCCACAAGCATCGCTCTTAGTCCAACCTCGCGCCACTAGTGGAAGCTGCCGACATTTTTTTAAATGCGAAGCATTTCTTAGCGAACTTCGGCGAGTTTGAGCGTATCTATCTATCTATCTATCTATCTATCTATCTATCTATCTATCTATCTATCTATCTATCTATCTATCTATCTATCTATCTAGCCGCCTACGATTTTGTGCTCTCCTGGCCGTTTCCCTAATCGTATGTTTACGAAAATTGGTATGCCACATCATGACTCCATGACGAACATAAATGACAGGTCATAACATGAAAATCATGACATGCATGTCATGAGCGACATGATTTACATGCCACGGTCTTGGTGCTCTCCTGGCCGTTTCGCTAATCGGATGTTTACGAAAACTGGTATGCCACATCATGACTACATGACGAACATAAATGACAGGTCATAACATGAAAATCATGACATGCATGTCATGAGCGGCATGATTTACATGCCACGGTCTTGGTGCTCTCCTGGCCGTTTCCCTAATCGTATGTTTACGAATATTGGTATGCCACATCATGACTACATGACGAACATAAATGACAGGTCATAACATGACAATCATGGCATGCATGTCATGAGCGGCATGATTTACATGCCATGGTCTTGGTGCTCTCCTGGCCGTTTCGCTAATCGGATGTTTACGAATATTGGTATGCCTCATCATGACTACATGACGAACACAAATGACAGGTCATAACATGAAAATCATGATATGCATGTCATGAACGGAATGATTTACATGCCACGGTTTTAGGGCTCTCCTGGCCGTTTCGCTAATGGGATGTATGCGAAAATTGGTATGGCACAACATGACTGCCTGACGAACATAAATGGCAGGTCATAACATGAAAATCATGACATGCGTGTCGTGAGCGGCATGATTTACATGTCACAGTCTTGGTGCTCTCCTGGTCGTCTCGTTAATGGGTTGTATACAAAATTGGTATCCCACAATATGACTGCACGGCGACCATAAATGACAGGTCATAACATGAAAATCATGATATGCATGTCATGGGCTACATGATTTACACGCCACGCGTTTCGTTAACGGGATGTATACGAAAATTGGCATACCACAAGATGACTGCATCATGAACGTAAATGACAGGTCGTAACATGAAAATCATGACATGCATGTCATGAGCGACATGATTTACATGCCACGGTCTTCGTGCTCTCTTGGCCGTTTCGTTAGTGGGATGTGTAGGAAAATTGGTAGGCAACATTATTACTGCATGACGAACATAAATGACAGGTCATAACACGAAAAGCATAACATGCATGTCATGGGCGGTATGATTTACATGCCAGGCGTTTCGTTAATGGGATGTATACCAAAATTGCTATGGCACAGCACGATAGCGTGACGAACGTGAATGACAGGTCATAACATTAGAATCATGACACGCGTGTCATGACCGGCATGATTTACATGCCATGGTCCAGGCGCTATACTGCCGTTTCGTTAATGGGATGTATGGGCTCCGTCTACAGACCAGAGGGCGCTACGTAGCTCTCGTCGGACGGCTCAGTCGCTCACGGTGGAAACCGAGGCGACAGCGACGCGCGCGTTTCTTCGCTGCTTTCCGGGCGTGCTGCGAACCACACGAACGCTCGCGGCGTCGCCCTTTGGAACAGTTTGCCGCAGGTTTGGAGCGCGCGTCTCAAAGGATATAAAACGAAAGAAGGTGGGACGGGCGGTCGCTGCTGCTATAGAGTTGGAGGCGCGCATCGCGTTCGCATATTTCCCTGTCACAGTCTGCCCAATTTTGCTTCTTCTCTCCGCCAGGCAGCGCATTCTGGCGCTGATGTCGCACATGGAAAACTCGACTGCACAGAGCCTATACGAAAATTGGTTTGGCACAACATGACTGCATGACGATCATAAATGACAGGTCATAACATGCAAATCGTGACATGCATGTCATTAGCGGCATGATCTACATGCCACTCGTTTATTTAAAGGGATGTATACCAAAATTGCTATGGCACAACACGACTGCATGACGAACATAAATGACAAGTCATAACGTGAGAATCATGACATACGTGTATGAGCGGCATGGTTTACATGCCACAGTCATGGTGCTCTTGCGGCCGTTGCGTTAACTTCATATGTACCAAACTCGGTATAGCGAGACAGCAATGCAAATCTATTTTACGTTCCTTATGCGTGCTTCGCATTTCCTTAATTCCAACTGCACGTGGGATCTGCCAATTTTTTTTCTACCTCAGCAAGTCTATCCAGAGTCTTCCGCTGCGTACGGCGTGCCTTAAAGGAGTACTGACACGACTTTGCGGCGGCGCGAAACATACATTTTTTCGTTTTTTAGCCATGTATTGTTAACGCCCTCCGCACGCGGAAGCCAGGAAATATGTACAAAATATTTTAGTTTGGTTTTGAAGTTTTCGTCGCCGATCCCTGCAAGTCAGACCCAGCGCAATGGACACTATGATGACTTATGAACACAGTCTTTTCAAAATCGCCGAAATCTCTGTCATAATCGTTGGAAGACCATGAAAGTGTCGTTGTTTGCGTGCCCCATGTGTAACTGACCATAGACGACAGAGTTACAGCGACGCTATCACGAATTGCTGTCCCTACGTGACTTAGACGTACGTCCGACTATGTTGACACGTCACTAGGAAGCCGCCCCCTCGAAATCGAAACCAAAAGTGGGCTTTTAAGGGAGCCGTATTAAAAATACACGCACTGTGTTGCGATGCACCATGATACTCTATTTGGGGTTCTCCACGCCAGTGCTTTCATTTACAGCAACAATACAAGAACGTCAAAAATTCGTGTCACTACTCCTTTGAAATAGAATAGTGACTTTGGCGTTTATAAGTTCGGAAACTGATCAACGGAATAAGGCCAGACAGTTGAAAAGTTACTTTTCTTCATTCGGCGTACACTTAAAAAAAAAAAAAGCAGTGGTTGCTATGAAAGCACGTCCATCGCGTTTATTCAGATTTCCAGTAACCTTGTAGTATACGATCGTTAGTACCTCTACGTTCACCCCCGCCACGGTGGTCTAGTGGCTATGGTACTTGGCTGCTGATCCGAGGGTAGCGGGATCGAATCCCGGCCGCGGCGGCTGCATTTCGATGGAGGCGAAACGTTGAGGTCCGCGTACTGTGCGATGTCAGTGCACGTTAAAGAACCTCACGTGGTCGAAATTTTCCGGGGCCCTCTGCTGCGGCGTCTCTCACAATCCTATCGTGGTTTTGGGACGTTAAATCCCAGTAATCTATCAACCTCTACGTTCAGTCAGAAACTGCCACTGCCGGCAAACTGACAACGCTAAGGAAGGCTTATCTGTCTGCTGCATCGGCGTTGGTACGCCCACTGCAGCATATCTTATGTGCTCACATGGATAGAACTATTGCGCCAAGGAAGCAGCCTACACAAACACGCTTAAACTCGTTTACACAGTCTAAGTGCACGGACATAAACACTGCCCCGCCCACGTAGTCCCACCTTCGTAGGCTTTTATTTTCCCGTTCCCGCTTCCACAACGCGTGGACAACCTCGCAGCTCGGGCCTGGTATACACGCAAGTGAAGAGGCTCGGGAAAATTACAGCATCCCGCGAGGTATTCAATCGATGGTCAATTAGCTCCCGCTGTGCAGTCTCTGGAGGGCTTCGGCCTTTGTACGTTATACCAGGGTCCCTCAATACTGCTGATAATATTGAGGGACCCGGGTTATACAGAGCGCACGCAACTGCGACGCCGAGCACTTTTATGTTCCCTGGTTTCGCTAAACTGGTCGTTAGTCGGATGCTGCATGCTATAGTGGCCGCTGGCGCGAGCGTGGACGGCAATTTCTTCGCTTTAGTTTTGTCTGTTACAGCCCTCCCGGGGGTTGCACACTTGTTTGCGGGGCAACTTTCCCATGGACGTCCCCATACGGGCTGTAACAAGAGCTGCATATGGCTCGCTAATTTGTAGGCCTCGATGCGATAACGAAAGAAAATGGTCATCGCTTCAACGAGCACATTTCATGGAGAATGAGCATGCGAAGCATGGCAGCATGAATGCACTGTTTGGTGCAGTCAGCGTATATGGGTTGAAAGGAAGTCAGCAATTCCAACGTCTAGTGAGAAAAATGAAACCGCTATAATGTTAAGCAATAATGAGTGAAATTTGTACCCAGTTCTCACGTGCATGCTGTGGACAATACTTTATGATTCGTGAAAGCTGTGCTGATATCCCATTCAGAAGAACGTAGCTTAAGCCAGGGTTTTGAGAAGAAAGCTCGTCTTCTTCAAGGCAGAAACTGGTGATGAAAGACGCTTTGTCCAAATGTCGAATCTAGCTACACTCTTTTCTCGATACTCCTCATCAGTTGCATGCTCATCGGTCTTTCCTGTTTGGATAACGTAATTTCGCGTCAGCATCGCTAGAGAAAGCTGGCCGATGAATGGTTTGCCGTTATCATATCACAGTGAAATACTCCGTGAAACCATGGAAGAATGAAAAGCTACAGGGCGTACTCAACTGTATACTCTGCGTTTTGAAGAATGGGGTGGAATCCGACGGCTTTTCTTTTGTCTGTTTCTTTTTTTGGACAAATACTGTCAGTGCTCATAAAAGTGTACACGTTATCATATCATAATTAATAATAACTTGGGGGGTTTTATGTCCAAAGTCGCGATGTGATTATGAGAGTCGCTGTAGTGGAGGAGTCCGTCCTGACGAAGACAATTCTACTTGCCGAAACGTTGGCTCCAGCGAAATTCCCTGTTCTACATCGTTTTTAGTGATCTCATCATCAATTGAAGCCTCCGTCTTCACCTGAGCTTCTCTTCTATTTTGGATTCCGTCCACAGTGCATCGCCGACACACGGTGCGGTATGGCATGCGTTGCAGTGTATCTCGGAATGTCTCTAGGAGTCGTCTGACCATCCTTTACTCTCTTATTCGTCTTCTCGCTCATCCTATTTGTGTACTGTACCTATTAATCATGATACCATTATCATGATATCATTATGACACTACCACATAGCACTGTTTATACCACTATCATGGAGCAGTGGGCTGGGGGCAAGCGTGGGTCAGCTTTTCCCTTCTGCGCACGACGGCATGATCATTTAGCGAGATTCTAGCAGCTCCGCTGAAAAGTCAGGTGTAGATCGGTAAAAAATGCTCATGCCCTTTACATGCTCACTCGATGCTTGGCAATGTATTTTTCAGTGTGTTTAGTCGTTGGTATTTTACTTTACGAACAGATATTACTGTCGTTTGGGTGGCCCCAGTCAACTTTCGAAAGCTACATCCCCCCGCCCTATTTCGCGAGACTGTGCAGGAAGACAAGTACAGACCGAAACATACGCCCCTATCGCGGAGTCGTGTATGACGCCGTGACACCACAACACTACACAGCGTATCTTTTTTTTTTTTCTCCGCCGACGTGTTCGCTATCGCTTTTCCTGACTTCAGCACCTGTTCCTGTCTTTTCGATTACTCTTTCCAGTAGGCGCAAAAATAAAAAAAGAAGAAAAAACATCTCGCTGGCAATTTCCAACAAGACGCTCCCGTAGGCACGCTCCACTGACTATAACCAAAAAGGAAAGCTTCGTTGCGGTGGTGTACTGTGGCCATATCAGCAGACATCAGCAGCCAGCACTTCCGTGCGAAGTGCTGAGACCAGCGCGAAAAACGCGATGATCCACCGTCATTTCTGGATTCGTCGTTTTTTCTTTCTACCTTCGGCTCATTCTTGTTTCATCACAAAGTTGTTTGCTCCGGCCTTTCAAGAAGTTCGTGTTTCTCCGAGACTCGATGAAACAAGGTAAAAAAAACACTGGAAGCAAGGCACGAGCGCTGGAACTTATGTACTAAGGACAAAATCAAATAGGTGACAAAAATACGGCGTCATCGCACTTTCCCGTGCAGAACTCGAAAACTTACATGGGCGCGGAAAGTGGGGAGCACTATTTCTATACTAAGGAAGGAAACGACTTCGGAAACAGCCGATAACAGCGTCAAATATAGCGGATGCTGTCATGTTCTCCGGAACATAGAGAGTACACGGGACATAATAAACTGTGATGAAATGGACACCCAATGTTTGCGAAATGGACTCACGGACTAAAGCGAAAATACGCCTACGAGCTATAACACTTCGCGATCCCATGGTTTACTTCCCTCCTCTTAGACATTGAATTGTGGTAGCCTGTACGAAGGACTTGCTATAATTCAGAATCTTCCGAAGCATACCCTTCAGCTTCAGTTCTTTGTAGGTCAAATGCATTGAACTTGGTAAAAACAGGATAGTGAGCAAGTAGAAAAGAATACCTCAGGTAGGTTATTGTAAGAAACGTTACAAGACCATCACCTTTTATGTCGCATGAGACCCGAAGGGTCGTATCTTGAGAACTGTGGCATTTGGCGACATTGCCAAAGTGTCGCTTTTGGTGCGCCGCTTGGCTGATCGAGGAAAGGCAAACAAGTAGCCGCTTCATCACTAGACATGAGATATCATCGATACTGTCACATTTGGCAATCATCTCAGTGTACCCACATTACCTACATTAGTATGGGTGCGCCCATCTTGCGGGTGCTTCAAAGTGGGCTTCTTTCGGAGTAAGTGAATCATCATGAATTTGGATGTCGATTTACTGAATATTACCTAAGAATATAGATAAGCCCCGCCACGGTGGTCTAGTGGCTATGGTACTCGGCTGCTGATCCGACGCCGCGGGATCGAATCCAGGCCGCAGCGGCTGCAGTTCGATGGAGGCGAAATGTTGAGGCCCGTGTACTGTGCGATGTCAGTGCACGTTAAAGAACCCCAGGTGGTCGAAATTTCCTGAGCCCTCCACTACGGCGCCTCTCATAGCCAAAGCCGGTTTTGGGACGTAAAACCCCACAAATCACCAAGAACATAGATAAAATGTTTACAACAGATTCAGTCAATGGATATTACAGTTTTTACAAAGCGCATCAACCGCAGTGAATTTCGTATGCTTCGTTCAAGCATTGTCGATGAGTACCAACAAAAATGGCTATAAGTGAGCACGTTGGCTTGTATTCCAAGGATCGATAAGCAGCAACCTTGGTTCAGAAATTAAAACATTGCCTGTATCTGAACATGGAGCGATTGGCGATACTTCGCGATACAGTGATGCACTTTTCGATGCTTTACTGCGTATTTGTGAAGAGATGAAAGTTTGCAGCCAAGAAACCCGTAGACTTTGTGTTCTTTAGAGAAACGGCCGAAAACGTCGGAACATATTCGCCGCCACAAAACATTCTGTCAGTGGGGCATCTTGCTTTCATGTTGTTATGTGCGTTGATATTCTTTGCGGCGGGGATGCGTGCAGCTTTTCCAATAGCAGGTTATATCTACTACTCCAAGTCGTTTTCTTTTCCAAACGCAAAATAACCGCCATCCACCAGTTAACAGCCAAAAGATCAAAGAAAACTAATACGAAGACGCTTTTGAGAAGATAGCCAATGTATTTCAAGCGGGGAACCTCTTAGTATAGGTTTGTCGGAGGTTGGTCATAGCTTAGTGTAGTCGTGAAATGGCTTGCGCGGTGTAGACTTCCACATGGAGGGTTTCCTCACTCGACGCTCCTACTATTTGTGTTTGGAGTAAGGAAATTGCTTTCGCTGTGTGTCCTCGTGTTTACTAATCTCTATCGTAATGCCTTGTATCGCACAAACCTAAACGTACACCTCTTTCATAGCTCACAGTAAACATACCTTACCAGAAAAAAGGCAGACCTCTTTTCAATACAGGCGCTTTATAGTCGCGAACTACGGTCAACATACGCTATTGAGCAAATGTTTCTTCATAGTTAAAATGTCTTTTTTGAGGCGCCGCATCTATTCAAGCCGGTCGGTCCACAGTGCGAGTTTTTCTATGGGTATTTACAATATCCAGGGATATCATAATTATTGCTTGTGATTCGGCTTCTTAAATGGAAATTGCTGTGCATACTGTGTACACTAATTATAGGATAGGTCCTTGGAACTTTAAGAAATGGGTCACGTCATGAAGTACAAAATTGAAATAGCCTCCAAGTAACGAAAATATCGCTAATGCTTTGTTCTACTTAATCTATATATATTATAGGTGAATACTTAAACTTTCGCTGTAAAGCGCCGGCACATAGTGCCGGCACATATAGTACCTAATGACAAATGTATTTTATTTAAAACGATCCGGCTTGGTATAGCTTACTTAACACGTTAAATTTAGTTTCTGGCTCTCTTATAGCACGATGTAGTTGCAACATAACCTGTAAGCTTAAGCAGAAGCCTTTTTAGAGGCGAAGCTCCTTAGGGTGTGGGTCGTTCCCTCCTCTGTAGTAATATGTATGTAGACACCTCGCTCCGCCAGGAGGCTCGCGCTCGACCTCGGCGCGCGAGCTCTCTCACTCTTCCATCTGCTGTCTTGTGAGAGAGAGAGAGAGCGAAAGGCGCGCGTTGACTATGGAAACGCCCTTTCTTCGATGAACGCTCTACCCGCTCGCAAAGAAGGAGAACGCGTCCTCACCCGCGAGAGACAACGTTGACGCAGGCAGCGTCTTCTAGCGAGTTTCTTGATTGAAAAATACCGACTGCTCGCGCTGGAGAACCGTGCACCAGCCACCCATATATATATATATATATATATATATATATATATATATATATATATATATATATTATATATATATATATATATATATATATATATATGCACTGGATCTTGACTTGCAATGAAGTGCTGGTGGGAGATTTCACTTGTGCGTAGTTGAACCATAAGGATTCGTAGCGTGCGCGTTAACTAAATTAATCCGGAACTCGGCACGATCTACGATGAACCTCCGGAGCTTCGCCCACTCATCATCATTCACTCCGTGGATATGCTGTGGATTTTTTATTTCATTGTCCTCGGAGGGAACTGGTTCTAAAGCTTCTATAGGCAGTATGGTCGTGTGTTATCGTGTGTTAAACCACGTCCTGTCAGTTTCTCGTTTAGCAAGCCTCTCCTTGCTCTAACAGCGTTCCTAATAATATCTAAATAAGTAGAGATACTTGGGAGCCACTGACTATCGCGATACGCGCCAGTCAGTGGCTCATACTTCGTGCACCGTTACAGTTCTAACAAATACAACACAGAAATGTGGAATGGTATCTCGAGACGCAATCGCGTGCTCTACGGAACATGCGTACCGTTTCGGCATACCGTTTATTACGTACTGAAACAGCATACCGTTTCGGCACGTAATATCGTACTCTGAGCGGCGTCAAATGTTGCAAGCAAACTTCCACGGTATGGCCTTGAAGATGCACGTGTTCTCAATTCTCAAGCCTTGCAGAGCACGCACAGCATCCCTTGCAGAGCCTACAGAGAAGAAAACAGAACTAACGTGATGAACATTAACCAATACCCACCAACACGTCTCTGTCGAAGCATCAAGACAAATGTGTACATCAAACACGTTTGTAATTTGTTAACGAAGGAGTGAAAGAGGACCGAAAACAACTTGCTACATCTAAAACTGCCCGCCCAACTTCCAGTTGACGGTTGCCGTTGCCTTCCGCAAGGTGTCCTTACGTGCAAGAGCGTCGATCACAAATGGAAAGTACGTGTGTACGTCTGTACCTATGTGACCTATTTACTGTAAAATTTAGTTGACGAGAATTGCTTGTTTATGTGGATAAGGACATCTGTGTGAGAAGGAAGAGAGGTCAGAATAAAGGAAAAACACGGAGGTTGACCTGGCTTCTCTGCACTGGGGAAGGGGAGGAAAAGGATCGGAGAAGAGCAAGAGAAAGGAACTCATAACTGTGGAGCCTCCAGCGATATATATGACCACTGTTCATAATCAAAGACAGCTTGTAAGTGCAATGACGTTCAGAAACTCTTCAGGGATTTCCGAAGTACACAAGCGTCTCCCACGTCATAAAATGACAGAAAGTTGAGTGAGTTTGAAAGCATTCATAATCGAAAGAAAAGGCGGGCAAAACAAGGACACAAAGGAAGAAGAGTGGACAACAGGAACGCGGACTGTCAACTGAAGATGACCACTGAGGCGAGAAGGCGCTTTATGTAGCCCTGTACATAAAGCTGTTCCTCTCGTCTCTGGGGGATTCCTCTACACGTCTGGCTAACCTGCGCCCACATTTGCCCACACTACCATTACTGAGCACACGCACTTAAGTTGTGTGTCTTCTTTATTTTTCGCCTCAGTGCACTTTTTTACATGACAGTCGGCATTCGTGTTGTCCATTCTTCTTCTCTTGTGTCGTTGATTTGCATGCCTTTTCTGTACATTGTGAACCCGACGTCATCCTGCATTGAGCACAGCCGTGTGAGACAAAAAATGCCCACGCACCCAAATAGATGGAATCCTTTCTTCAGCAAACTAAACCATTCCTTCCGTCGGGATGGGTAAAGCAGGCTTTGCTGCCTTTATATATATATATATATATATATATATATATATATATATATATATATATATATATATATATATATACCCCGTAGTATGGAAGCACGAGTGGTGCATTGTTGAGAAGAGGGTCAAACGACAGGCGGCTTTCAGATTCTGGTCGAAGGCGCAGGAATACCACTCGGACCGTTTGAAGAGGAAACGATAAATAACGTTCGCGCAACTAAGGTGAAAGCGAGTTTGAGAATCATTTCCATTCCACTTTCAAGAACTATACCGTGGTAAGGTTTTTCTGAATAACAAGTTCAATAAATCTGAACGTTTTCGTGGATACCTGTACCCACTCGGACAAAAAAGCACAGTGGAAGTTCAGTCGTCAAAGGGTACTTGGAGACACACGAAAAAGGAAAATACAGGTTGCATTCTCTGACTTGCTGCGCGACCGAAACAGTAAAGAAAAAAAAGACTGAAACAACTGATTTTTAATACAAGACACTTTTCAAAGGAATGCTGGAGATTTCGATGTGCGAGTAGGAAGCGAGCCTGCAAAAGTGGAGAATGGTAGGAGTGAGGAACAGATATCCGCCATACCCTCTTTTTTCACTGTCTTCAATACGGCGAGACACTAGAGGGTTGTCGGCTCCGAAAGGAGTAAATCTCACAGAATCAAGGGAGTTCCAGATGTGGGCGAGAGCGCCTTAAAACATCCAGCAGCGTCTAACAGCGCCAAACACGAGACAGCCCTCATCTCATTCGATTCACCCCTATTTAAATTTTCCATAAAGGAGCTCGCGTCTTCGTTTATTCTGCTTTCTGTGTTGCTCTGCACCTTAACTCGCAACTAACTGTACCGGGGTCAACTGTAAACACAACTTCAAACGAATTTTTTTTTTTTGCTTTTTCTGGTAAGAGTCTAGGTGCTTTGAGGTCCCTCATTACGGAAGACTACAAATAACCTTATACTACATTCGCTGGTGCTTCCGTCTTTTTCCATTACACACAAAAAAGAAAAGCGTATCTGGTTTCCTAGAAGTGGGCCTCGAACGACTATTTTCACGGAACACCGAACCATTCCGCACAACCTCTTGCATATATTTATTTATTTACTTATTTCTACGTCTCGTGGTCGAGGAGAGAAAACGGCAGCGCTCAAAACTTAAAATTGTGGCTCTAGGCACACGTTTCCGCGGAATACACTTCCATAAGAATTCATAAAATTGCGATATTCGACAAGCACGATAACATTGTACATTTCAGTTACGAATTTGGACCTACACCAACAATCATTCTTGTTTTCATTTACTGAGTTAGTTATAGATGATATGAACACGCACTCATAAAAAGCGTATGTTTCATAAGTAAGCGCAGCTCTTAGAAATAACGAAGTTCATTGACGCTCGATGTTGATTCGCGTTGCAGTGCAGAACAGACCTGCAGTGCAAACATCGTATATAACCGAACGCTGCCCTTCGCTCATGTTTATGTCGCGTAATGCATGAAACGGAAATTTAGTTCTCTGCAAGCTTCATCGGAAATGTTGGGGTTCATGTCAAGAAAATAGGTGACAACCTTATTTATAATGTCAAAACCACTGGCTTAGACACACTTTTCGGGAAGGAGGGGTGGGGGAGGGGGGCGTTACACGACGCGGTGTGTAAATATTATGGGCGGAAAAAAGGACTGAAAGGGGGCTGTCAAAAAGTTTCGGTGGGCGTTCTCATGACAACTCCCCTCTCCCTGCCCCTTTTGCCTTAGCTACACCCCTGATCAAAACGAAACTTCCGGCCCAGATTCGCCACTCACCTTTCACCGCACCCATCATCTTTCTTGCCTCGACGGTCTCAAATCGTTATCTCCTGCTCTCAGCTTATTCGATGCTGGTGTGGCAACTGTGCTATGAGCCCGATTACTACTGACGCCTGGGGACGTGATGATAAGAGCCAGCAAGATAGTGTGACGAAATAGACGCCGGGGAAGCTTAAGTCGATGATGGGCTAAGAAAACTGCCCTCAGGTGCCCTCTCTTGACAGGTTCTGGAGGCACGCCTTACTTTCCACAACATTGGCAACGATGACAATGTTTATGACTGCGTGAAGCCTGTGCGTTAATGCGTTTCACGATTCCTGTCGACTAAGCGCATCACCAACGACATGGCGCCCTTTCCTGAAGTAGCGAGGTGTTGCTTGTTTCGTTTATGCATGCCTATCTAGTAGCTTTCAGCCATCGTTTTACTGCTCTTACCGATACACGTATTTATTCAATCCTCCGCCACTGGCGATCATTAAGGGCGCGTGTGTGCATGTAGATGTATAGCCTAATCTACCTTGCTCACAGGCTGCACCTATGTGTCACATCATCTTCGCTGCCAGCGTTTATATTAACTGTATTTGGTGAAGCCACCATGAGATTAGGGTAAGAGCACTTGATGTTCCCTACTGTGCATAACTTTGGCTGCTAATACTCATGGCGTTGCTTGTATTCACTGAGCACATGAGCGACGTAACGTAGATTTGTCGAACAATTCAACTGACGAGCGTCTTTGTGTGTGTACATTACGCTACGCCTAAGCGATAAGCGAATGAGACTTAGTGCAGCCACTCTCAGGACTGATTTGATTATACTTGTACGCAGATTAATTTCATCATAATGCCTGGCGAGCTAAAGGAGTTTAGCGGATTCTGACTTGATGGCCATGAGGTATGTGCAACTCGGCAAGAAAAACAAAACATGGAGTGGCAGAGAGAGAAAATTGAGCGAAATGTCAGTGAATAGTCACCCCAGTACACTGATAGACAGTGCCGGTACTCACAACGAGAGGTTATTCCGTTGAACGGGGAAAATTAATAACGCGTCGATTATGTAAATGGTTACCTCCAAAGCACTCCACAAAGAGGGCCTCATTTTCCGTCGAGAATGATTGTAAAGCGTTTCGCTTTGATTGACTCATCCTATGAATCGTGTGAAAGCAAGCGACGTATTTCTTCACCGCAGTAGCGAGTAGTGCACCAGCATCTACCGAGTGAAGCCTCCGAGATGCGCACGCGGGTGACGGCCGCTTCTGGAGGCGTTGTATAATTTCATATATGTATAAATTCCGGGGTGCTTAAGTGGCAAAAACATGATAGGGCTGATAGGTCGACGTTTCACCAGGAGGTATTCTTTAACGTGTACCCGAGTCTAAGTACACGCACACTTTTATGCGAAAGGCTCAAGTTGCTCAAAAGCGCGCAGTGAGACGCCCGTCCGGCAGTGTTCAAAATGCGTATGGTACGACTGTGACACCAAATATAATTTAAACCTGTTCCAGTTCAGTGAAAGCTGTACAATGTACGGGGCACAGGAGCCGAATTCACGAAACTTCTTTTTCGTAACTGTTTCTTGCGATTGGTCAGACACCTTCGCTGATGATATGTACAGCTTCAGGAGTGGTTGAAATATTTTCTTACGAACATTTTCTTCTGAGATGTTTCTGTGAATACGGGCCCTGATTCGCTTGTGTTTACCTCTCGTTTCTGCTGTCCTTATCTTGAGCGTCTTTAGTTATTTTCGAATAATTTAATATCAATATGCTATTAATTACCCTTAATGTGCGTGGTATGGCATGAATAACTTTATTTACAAGAGTCCCGAGGGTAACAAGCTGCCCTAGTGCAGCCTGTAGGGCGCATCCCACGTTGGGACGGGAAGGCGCCTAGCCTAAACGCCATATCGCGAGCCCTCTGGACGGTCCGGAGTTGATGTTGTAGTTGCGATCTCCGTAGCTCGGAGTTCAATTGGCCTTCAGTAATTTTATTGGCGCCTGTAGTAACGAAGGGAACCGCCAGAGTACGTGTTCCAGAATACTGTAGTCGCTGCAGCCAGCGGCGAGATCAGAGATCGTCGTGTATGCGAACCTGGCCGGTTTTGTTCGCTTTTCACTCCATGTCATTGGCCGTGGTCATGCTTACAGCGGGGTGCGGCCACGTTGTGGCGTCGCCACATTTTCGCTGCACGTCACGCCTTTAATCTCACGAAACAAAAATTTTCGTTTTCGTAAAACAGTATTGCTCATTTCATGGCGAAAGACATTGCGTTTTGTTCCATATTGTCTAAAAGAAGACAATAAAACATGCTCGTCAGTTGTTGGGTTGTTCACCGCTTGCCCATTGGTTACTCTCGCCCTCACGTTATCGCATTATTTATGACTCACCCTGCCATAAAACAGTACCCACTCAAACATTTTATACATTTATTCTTGTTTGTTAGATCCGTCCGTCATTCTTTGAGATTTGCGACGGTATTGCAAACAGAATGTCGAGAAGTGCGTTCCTTAAACCAGTCGGGAGGTCAGTGATGCCAAAATATTACACAAAAGAAACTGAAACTATAAATAAAGGCAGAAAAAAACACATTGCTTTTCATCCAGGAATTGAGCACCTGCATAACTGCTGCGCTTCGGTAGTGGCATTAGAGCTACGTTGCATAAAAATTACAAGTGTAGTAGTAGTAGTAGTAGTAGTAGTAGTAGTAGTAGTAGTAGCAGCAGCAGCAGCAACAGCAGCAGCGTTTATGGAGGCAATCAGATGCCTTACTTTGCGTCTCATAAAAAAAAATTACAGCATATCGACGGAGTGAATGATGATGAGTGGGCGAAGCTCGGGATGGGCATCGTAGATCGTGCCGAGTTCCGGATTAATTTAGTTAACGCGCATGCTACGAATCCTCACGGTTCAACTATGCACAATGCACAAGTGAAATCTCCCACCGGCACTTCATTGCAAGTCAAGATCCAGTGTATATATATATATATATATATATATATATATATATATATATATATATATATATATATATATATATATATATATGGGTTTTGCCGGTGAACGCTTCTCCAACGCGAGCAGTCGGTATTTCTCAATCAAGAAACTCGCTAGGAGACGCTGCCTGCGCCAACGTTGTCTCTCGCGTTTGCCGGGGCAGTGTCGAGTTTGCCGGGGAGCGCGTGGCTCCCGGCGCTCGCGGCGAGGGCGAGCGCCAGGTGCCACGCGCTCGCCCTCGGCGCGTGCGTGCGCTCCAGCAGGCACGCGCCGAGGGCGAGCGCTACTAACTACTACTACTACTACTACTACTACATACATCGGGGACGCACGAAATGGCTGCTAATGGGGAATGAGAGACAGAAGAATTCGGCTTTTAGTTAACGCGCACGCTGCGAATTTTTTATTGTTCAACAACGCACAGGAGAAATCTCCCACCGGCACCACCTTGGAGGTCAAAGCGTAAGACTGGTTACGCACTACTACGACTACGACGAGGGACGAACGGGTGCCGCTTTAAGGAGCTTCGCCCCTAAAACTTTTCTTTGCACACAACGCAACACTTTAACAAGCTATCACGCTGAAAACGCCACTCTTAAGCCTCCTAAACTTTATTTCACTCACGTTCATTTGCATCCATTATTCTATTCTCGTTGGCCGCTGTTATTACCAGAGCTTCATCGATGAAACGGGAAATTTAATGCCTAAGCCAGGGCACTAAATAAGCTTTCAGGCACAGCGCAACATAAACGTGCAATATTGTCGTTTTCTATCTCACACCGAACGCTATTTCCGTGCATGAATGACAAGGCGCGCAAGATGAATCTCAGGCTCACTGGACGCATGCATAAAAGATATTATACATAAGAAAACCAAGGCCAGAAAAAATAACAATACAGCACAATGAAGCGAACACGTGTTTCCAGAAAAATAACACAATTCCACGAGCCACACGGAAAGAACATCATGTACGCGCACTTTTCGCCACCCGTGGTAAGTTGTTTCACATGTCGCTACGCGCAGTCAAAGAGCGTTTTCGTGTACCTACATTCCGCTGCTTTATGTTCCTAGGCGTGGTGTGGCAGAAGAAGGCTTTTATCCCGCAACGAGCTGATCCCACAGCAAGAGCTTGTCCTGGCTACACGTGGAGGCAGCCGGCCTTAATTCAGACGCTGAGGTTCGGAGATAACACTGCGTGAATACAAAAGCACAATACATGGAGCTTTTTATGCTATGGCATGTTGAAATCATGGCCCTGGAACACTTGCAGTATCCTTATGAAGCTATGTATAGAAGAGATACGCATGCCTACCAGTTGTTTTAACCTTCATCATCCACGGACTTAATTACTTGAACCTCACCACAGGATAAAGGCGTCCCAAATGACCCTGAAATATCCGGACCTGCATAAGGCTCAATGCAACTTCTGCCTGTAAATATTTCAATTTCATCGACCGCCTATGTTTTGGGATATTCGCCGGCGCTTCTGATATTTTGGTGAGTATCACGCCGCTCTGTTGCCAAGCCTATATCATTCCAGGTGGCAGTGAAACTGTCGCATAAACGAAACCACACGATAAGAGCCATCAGCGACCATCGTTGCAACGCCAAGGCTCCCGCGTGGCAGGAGAAAACCAACCCCTCATGGTGTATGCGCATTCAGTCGACGATATTGTCGCGAAGACCGCGTCGCGTAGAATGTTTTCTTGTTCTTTTTTCTTTTTCGACTGCTTTCCTAGAGGCGCTCTCGAGCAAGACTTCAAGCCGGCGAGAAGCAGGTGTGTTTGGTTAGTTCCTTCGTGCCCCAAACGAGCCGGCGCACCGCAGGGAGTTCTCTTGACGACGTGGCACAGAAAATGAAGATCATATGTGCGCGTCGCCGTCAGTTTCTGGAATGTGTTGTTTCTATTAGTTTTGTAGCAAGGCCGGATGCACGCGATCATAAAAGCTCGCGTGGTGCATCGTTACCGTCGGCACGCCTGACTGGTCCGTGTAAGCCGGTTCGCTATTGGTGGGGAAACAGTGGTGCTCCGCGTTGCCGTGGATGCTGAAAAGTGCTATTTAAGCGGCGACACTGGCCGTTTTTGAGAGAGCGGACTAGGGGACCATGACGCTCGACACCACCGGGGACCAGTCCGGCAGGCCGACGGGGTATGATACCATTTTCTATGTTGTATAATTGTTGCCCTGCGTGTTTTCTAACTTCAAGTTGTCTTAGCTAAATAAACCCCCCAATGAGTGCTCTCCCAATTCATTGTGTCGACTCCTCATCGCTTCCCTGCGCGGAGTGGCTGCCACGCCTCTTCGTATTCCTGACCTTCCAATGCGTCGGCCCCGACGTTTCGCTACAATATGTTTTTTTAGATGCAAAGCAGCTTATGGTCCGGCCTATGTCCCTCTGTAGTAAGAGGCAGTTACGAGCCAGAGATAGTGGAAGCGACGACGACGACCAGCGCGCGCTTGAGCACGCGGAACGTGAAGCGCGTGGGCTTCGGAACGCCGACGGCGATCGAGCGTCAGAAGCGACTGAGAGCGGCACGTCGACTCGGCAAGCAGACGCACCAGCTCGGTGCCAGCCGGGACGTACTGGGCGTGTTCCTGGTGTCCTGGATCGGGCTGGCTGTTCCGGGGTGGATGAGCGAGCGGGCCAGGGCGAGCGGCTGGAGCAGTGGTGTGGCCGGGACCATCTACGGACTCGTGGTCACGGTGCCACGCAGGTTGGAGTCCGGCACAACCATCTGCTGAGGGCGTGGTCACGGTGCCGCGCCGGTCCCTGCCCGGCACAACCGCCTGATGTACGCGTGGCCCCGGTGCCGCGCAAGTTCCGATCGAGCCGCCTGCTGAGAGCGTGGCCACGGTGCCACGTATGCTGCAGTTCGACGCAACCGTTTGCTGAGGGAGTGGCCTCGGTGCCACGTGAGAGGCATCGCACCTCGACGTTTCCTGAACGAGCAGTTCAGGGTCTGCTTGTGAGCTCGGACACGACTCATCGTGCCTCGTCTACTGATGTCAGCGTGCGCCACCGCTGCTAGAACATCAGTCGTGTGAGTGGTGCGAGCGAACATCCGACATCAGTTAGACAGGACGCGCCGTTAGTTCTTGAACGTAGCGTTCGGACTGTGTTGCTTGTGTCGCGTTGTTTGTCTCTGAAAGTGTATGTGCTGTCTCGTCCTGTCGATAAATGTTTCCTTGTCTATGATCTAGCTGTCTGTGTCTGAGCCCTGGGCCCACGAACCACCACACCCTCCCTCCATCCGCCGTGTGGCGTCCACACCCGCACTGCGCATGCGCATTCTCCTCCCCCCCGTCTCCTTTCCTCATCTCCTCTCGTCTCGGCATTCCTCCTCTCCTCTCCGAACGGCGCGCGTTGACTGTGGAAACGCTCTTTCTTCGATGAACGCTTTACCAGCTCGCAAGGAACGAGAACGCGCCCTTGCCCGCGAGAGACAACGCTGACGCAGGCACCTTCTGCTAGCGTCAAACCAATGCAAACGCGACACCTAGTGAAACCGATGCAAACGCGGTGTGCCACCCCCCGTGCTGCTTCGCATCGCCTCATGGTCCCCTTTAGCGGGAGATGGTGTAATTTTTTAGGGGCGAAGCTCCTCTAACCTTGTCCCGCGTCAGGCGTAACCGGCGTGCCGGGAGGCACGCGCTCGCCCTCGGCGCGTGCCTTGTTTCGTTAACTATATATATATATATATATATATATATATATATATATATATATATATATATATATATATAGTTTAGAAACAAATTGCGCACTTGCGAAAATCGCACGTTTATTATTCAACGTTTCGGCCGTGGCACGGCCTTCGTCGATTCTGACGAAGGCCGTGCCACGGCCGAAACGTTGAATAATAAACGTGCGATTTTCGTAAGTGCGCAATTTGTTTCTAAACTACTTTTGAACCGGACCCACAGAACTTCTTCCCCGAATTATATATATATATATATACATCCACCGCGTACCGTAGCAATATATATATATATATATATATATATATATATATATATATATATATATATATATATATATATATATATATATATACAATAAACTCAATGACATATAAAACATCCTGAATGAGGACACGAGCCGTACAGGCGCCAGAAGGCTCAACGTGCTGCGAGTTGGCGGTTCGGAGAGATATACCAGAAAGCGGTGTCATCACTTTTCCGATTCTGCGGCAAATACGAGCGTCTATCGTCGAAAGAGCAGCGCCGGTGTCAACAAGTGCTTGCGTCGATATCCCTTCTATTACGACGTGGATAACGTTTTTCGGACAACTTTGAGGCCTTGTGTATTTCGCTGGAACCGCAGTTCTTGCCTCGTGAACTGCGATATTTAGTTTTCCTGGCGCAGGGGGCTGCGCCGACGCTGCATTGGTGAAATGGAGCGGCGGCGAGGAGAAGGCGAACGGCGGGTAGCGAATGCGGGTTCGGTGACAGAGGGAGATTCACGGCGGTCGAAAAAATTGCGGCGTTGCTGAAAACTCGGCGCATATGTGTCCCATGGTGGAGGCACATTGCTGGACACATGTTGTATGCGTTGGTGGCAGAGACGTGCCACATGTCCAGCACGGCCACAATAGTAACAAATCGGGCGATTGTCTTCCGTGCGCCACGCATTTCGAGTTCGCGCATTCTGTACCATAGGTGCGGCGGGAGGGGATACTGGCGGGCGCAAAGGCGGGCGAGGTGGATTGTAAGTCGGCAGCACAGGCCTCGATGTCACTTGGGCATACGTCAGAGGAGCAGTAGTCGGAGCCTGGTGGAAAGAAGGCGGGATGGAGTCGGCTACCTGTTCCTTGATGATGTATTGAAGTGGGGGTTCGAGCGGAGAAGTCGATGGGCCGTGAGTAAGCGGCAGCAGCGAAAGCTGGCGAGCGACTTCTTCACGAACGAACTCCTTAATTTGTCGCAGGAGCGAGGTGGTGTCAGGGGTCACCGTCAAGCTCGAAAGGGATGTTACCTGAGGATGAGACTGGCGCGTGGCTGCGCGCTGTTTGCGCAGTTCATCAAAACTTTGGCAAAGGCTGATGAGTTCCGATACTGTTGCCGGATTTTTGGCCAACAACATCTGGAAGGCATCATCTTCAATGCCCTTTAAAATGTGCCTGATCTTCTCGGCATCAGCCATTTCTACGTCAACGCGGTTACAGAGGTCGACGACATCCTCTATATAACTTGTAAATGTCTCACCGCTCTGCTGCGCACGGCCACGCAAACGTTCCTCGGCACGAAGCTTGCGAACGGCGGGACGTCCGAATACCTCCGTGATGCTCGCCTTGAAGGCCGCCCACGTCGGAAGATCACGTTCATGATTTCGGTGCCACACACTGGCTACACCGCTCAAATAAAAAGACACGTAATTCAGTTTTTGGGTATCGTCCCAGTGATTGTGCATGCTCACTCGGTCGTAGTCAGCGAGCCAGTCCTCGACGTCATGGTCTTCGGTACCGCTGAATATGGGTGGATCGCGCTGGCGCGGAGGGCCAGGGCAAACCACGGTAGTCACCGAGGCACCGGGCTGTGGTTGAGGTGGTCCGTCTTCCGGCATCATGGAGGCGGGGTGGATAGTCCGGTTCCTGAGTTCCAGGTTTCCTACCGTACCCCGCACCTCCACCAATTGTGAAGGAGCTTTATTGGCGACGTCGAGTAGCAGCGACAATCGTCAAGTCGGCACGTAGGGCACAGCCAGCGAGCGAATCTGGTACGAGCCACACGATGGCGATAGGGCTTTGATGCGTCCTCATCTTCGTCCTTACAATATATATATATATATATATATATATATATATATATATATATATATATATATATATATATATATATATATATATATATATATATATATATATATATATATATATATATGCACAGGATCTTGACTTGCAATGAGGTGCCGGTGGGAGATTTCACTTGTGCATAGTTGAACCATAAGGATCCGTAGCGTGCGCGTTAACTAAATTAATCCGGAACTCGGCACGATCTACGATGAACCGCCCGAGCTTCGCCCACTCATCATCATTCACTCCGTGGATATGCTGTAATTTTTTGTTAGTGCGCGCCTGTATGCGCGTTCTGTTGTGTGCATTACTTCTAGACCAGAGGAGATAAGTATGCACCAATTGCCAACTCCACCTTATACCCGAGAGTGTCCAGCGATTGGCTTATCCAATAAACACCGGTTTGGTCCTCTCACCAGTAGTCACATGGCTGGCAAAGCTAACTGGAGCATTACACGTAATATTGAATGTTTATAATGCTTTTATCTCCACATATTCCCGTATTCTGGAGTGAGCTGAAGAAAAAAAAAATTGGCAGATCCCACGTGCAGTGGGAATCAAGGAAACGCGAAGCACGCATAAGGAACGTAAAATGGATTTGCAATGTTGTCTCGCTATACCGAGCTTGGTACATATGAATTTAACGAATCGGCCGCAAGAGCACCATGACTGTGGTATGTAAACCATGCCGCTCATACACGCATGTCATGATTCTAACGTTATGAACTGTCATTTACGTTCGCGATGCAGTCGTGTTGTGCCATAGCAATTTTGGTATACATCCCTTTAAGGAAACGAGTGGCATGTAGATCATGCCGCTAATGACATGCATGTCACGATTTTCATGTTATGACTTGTAATTTATGATCGTCATGCAGTCATGTTGTGCCAAACCAATTTTCGTATAGGCTCCGTGCAGTCGAGTTTTTCATGTGCGACATCAGCGCCAGAATGCACTGCCTGGCGGAGAGAAGAAGCAAAATTGGGCAGACTGTGACAGGGAAATACGCGAACACGATGCGCGTCTCCAACTCTATAGCAGCAGCGACCGCCCGTCCCACCTTCTTTCGTTTTATTTCCTTTGAGACGCGCGCTCCAAACCTGCGGCAAACTGTTCCAAAGGGCGACGCCTTGAGCGTTCGTGTGGTTCGCAGCACGCCCGGAAAGCAGCGAAGGAACGCGCGCGTTGCTGTCGCCTCGATTTCCACCGTGCGCGACTGAGCCGTCCAACGAGAGCTACGTAGCGCCCTCTGGTCAGTAGATGGAGCCCATACATCCCATTAACGAAACGGCAGTATAGCGCCAGGACCATGGCATGTAAATCATGCCGGTCATGACACGCGTGTCATGATTCTAATGTTATGACCTATCATTTACGTTCATCATGTCCGAAGGTCGCGGGATCGAATCCCGGCCGCGGCGGCTGCATTTCGATGGAGGCGAAATGTTGAGGCCCGTGTGCTGTGCGATGTCAGTGCACGTTAAAGAACCCCAGGTGGTCGAAATTTCCGGAGCCCTCCACTACGGCGTCTCTCATAATCAGAACTGGTTTTGGGACGTTAAACCCCACAATTCAATCAATCACGTTCATCATGCTGTCGTGTTGTGCCATAGCAATATTGGTATACATCCCATTAACGAAAGGCCTGGCATGTAAATCATGCCGCCCATGACATGCATGTAATGGTTTTCATGCTATTACCTGTCATTTATGTTCGTCATGCAGTCATATTGTGGCATGCCAATTTTCGTATACATCCCGTTAACGAAACGCGTGGCATGTAAATCATGTCTCCTATGACATGCATATCATGATTTTCATGTTGTGACCTGTCAGTCATATTCGCCATGCAGTCATGTCGCGGCATACCAATTTTCGTATACATCCCATTGACGAAATGGCCAGGAGAGCACCAAGACCGTCGCATGTAAATCATGTCACTCATGACATGCATGTCATGATTTTCGTGTTATGACCTGTCATTTATGTTTATGATGCAGTCATGTTGTGGCATGCCAATTTGCGTATACGTCCCATTAACGAAACGCGTGGCATGTAAATCATGTCATTCATGACATGTATGTCATGATTTTCATGCTATGGCCTGTCATTTATGTTCGCCAGGCAGTGATATTGTGGCACACCAATTTTTGTATACATCCCATTAACTAGACGACCAGGAGAGCACCAAGACTGTGACATGTAAATCATGCCCCTCATGACGCGCATGTCATGATTTTCATGTTATGACCTGCCATTTATGTTCATCAGGCAGTCATGTTGTGCCATACCAATTTTCGCATACATCCCATTAGCGAAACGGCCAGGAGAGCCCTAAGACCGTGGCATGTAAATCATGCCGCTCATGACATGCATATCATGATTTTCATGTTATGACCTGTCATTTATGTTCGTCATGTAGTCATGATGTGGCATACCAATTTTCGTAAACATCCGATTAGCGAAACGGCCAGGAGAACACAAAATCGTAGGCGGCTAGATAGATAGATAGATAGATAGATAGATAGATAGATAGATAGATAGATAGATAGATAGATAGATAGATAGATAGATAGATAGATAGATAGATAGATAGATACGCTCAAACTCTCCGAAGTTCGCTAAGAAATGCTTCGCATTTAAAATACAGATGCCGCTAAGCAATGTTCAAAACCATGTCAAGACGTAAATTTCAGCAGCCAGAGGCTGGGATGTTTTCAAGTAAAATCCTTGCTCCTTAAACACACATGTGTTCCTTCAAATGTTTTCCATGTCTTGGCACGTTTTAAGCTTCTGCTTTCTTTTCCATATGAGCGTTCAATTACAAGCGCCGGGACAACATGGTCTCTTTTTTTCTTTATTACATTCTTTCCCGATCGGTAGCCCTAGAAAAGAAAACGATGGCAGAAAACAAAGCCGAGGCACCAATGAGTTTGCCCGAAAATGCAGCGAGAGAAGAGTGGGTGGATGAAAATGCGGCAAGCGTGCGTTAGAATAGGAAGCCCGCCGCTTCAATTTGTCGTTGCTTGGTACATGAATGATGTATGTATCGCCCCGTGCTTCCAGTCGTTTTTCATTGCCTCCATTCCAGGAGTCACGGAAGGGCTGTTTATTCGAAGACAGTTTGATCTTGAAAAGACAAAGCAATACTCAAGAAAAAAAAGAACAAAGACCAAGCCGAAACGTTGCAACCAGATGAGAGCTGATCTGAGCGTCGTTATGTCGCGAATGTTTTCCTTTTCCAATTCGACATCCAAGTTACTATTTATGTACCTCTCGGCATTTGCCATCCGTGAATTCTTGCTTGTATTATTACTCGCATAACGGCTTTGTTTGTGCGGATCTGTTCATTTTTTTTCCATTATTCAACCAGCCTAGAGCATCTGGTAAAGACAAGAACGGTCCAGAGATTCCCCTTTTTGCAGTTCCCTTCTTTGCTGGCTGTTATTTTCTGACTGGACTAGTACCTTTAGTCATCGTGACTGCCCAAGATTATGCATATTACGTTATTATACACATAGAGAGCAACATGAAGACCTTATGGCACTGTAGTTACGAGGCTTTTGACAATTTAGCTTAAAAGTCAATGTTTAGTTCAGGAAAGGACGTTATTTTCTGCGGCCCTTGCCCGGAGCGTGGCTCAGCATCTGTCGGGGGTAGGCGGTAGGCCAGGGGAAAGGGAATGAGACAGTGGAAGGAAGGAAAAGCCGTTGTGGAGGGCTCCGGAATCTCTGACCATTTGGGGCGCTTTAAAGTGCACTGTACACGGTCTCTAGCATTTTCGCCTCCATCGAAATGTGAATACCGCGGCACGGTTCGAACCGTCGTCCTCAGGTTCCTCAATCAAGCACTGTAACCACTAGGGCTTATATTTAGCAGTACGTAACAGCTTCATATATTGCTGACACTCTCTCGTTTAAAAGAAGACTGAATGCGCGTACAATTTTATCGTATATTTAACATAATGTGAGAAGTGGTGAGTTTGAGCTGGATCCCTTTTACCGTGGGATGACGAAGTTTAGTTCTGAAAGAAACGAAAGGAAACACGTCCTTCAGAAAACCATCAACATCGTTTCTTGAAAATGGCACGGTGTACTTATCGGACTAGTTCACACCCTTTTGACACGTCGCATTTCTCATGCCGCGGTCTCTTCTAATCATTGTGCTTTCAATGAGTCCTCGGATATGCCTTCTTCAGCTCTTCATCGTATATATTTTCTTGGGGCAATAAGCAGCGCTCAATTGTTCATTAGGCCCTCGCGTTGTCTGTTTCTCCTCTTGGGTCCAGTCTTCGCGCTCTTTTTGCGCATAGGAAGCTTTCGCATATATGCAGAAGTACGTACGTTAGAAACATGTAGTAGCCGGTTATCATTACAAGGATGTTATCTAAGTTTACAATGTAGCACATTTAGAATAACGTGCGGGAAATTTACTTTCGCCATCATGCTGCTGGCAACGTGCCATCATTGAAACTAATTAGGCAATACCTCCTTACAGTTTAGCAATGGTATTCACACGGGGACATACCTAGGCTAGTAACATGCAGTGGCTGTTCATAGAGAAGTGCACAAATTTCTTGTCCAGAGAAAACAGAAGAGTACACGCCCCCATCGCATTACCAATGGGCTTTATGCAAAGGCCGGTAAGGTCGATATTCTCGGGAAAAATATGTAAGCGGCGCCACTCACAGAACTATACAAGTAAGTGCACACAGACTGAGCACGGCAAACTGATGCGCAGCGTGAACATGACAAAAAATATGTAACGCTGTCTCAAACGGGCGCTTTGTAAAGGTATCCCCGAGGAGCCAATGAAACAGCCAATTATTGTAGCGTTTCTCACCGCAGCCTTTCCAGTCAAGACAAATGTTGCCCAATGAGGATCTTATCAGCGCGATTGACAGGAGCCGCACTGTCACTCGATATATGAATCCAGGGAGTTTCCAGCAGCCGCTATTCAAGATAAGGAGAAGAAAGTAAAGGACAAGGGATGTCCATGTTCCCGTTTGTGTCGCGTAACCTATGTATCAACGCCACCTGTCGTTTCGAAAAAGCACGGATCACAGTTACCCGTCATCCTGAGCCGTAACTGAAGTCCGCCGTCGACATGAATGCAAGCACAAACAAACCTGATATAGCGATCTGCGCCTGGTTTTTCCAGGTTGGACCCATTCTCTTGATTAGTGTTTCAAACCAGTGGTGCAGGGTTACAGCAGGCCACACACATGCATCGCTTCCAATCAATGTTTCTCTCAATACCGGGCATCAAGTGCCGGTACTTCTTTCGCGTTAAATTTGATGAATACAGGTGGTGCTTGCTTAAAAGAAGAATAATTGAAAATTTCACAAAGCTGCGTGTATATGCAGCGCAAAGAACTTATTGAGATGTTGAGCAGAGTGATTGTTATAAGCAGGGAATGGCGGTTTACAGAAGACAAGTGTTTTGTGCGAGATAAACTGGCGTCCTGAATTTGATGGATTTCCCAAGAAGAAACAGAAAAACCCAAGGCAGGCCACACCTCAAGAAACTATATTTTCCTCTGTAAGGCGTTATGGTCTTAGAATGGCCGGAATTTGTAGCCATGGTGTGTGCCACCGCAAGTGTTCTTAAACCCCATCAGTTTTGGTCAGAAAAAAACACCAACAGATCCCAAGCATTGTGGGAATCAATGTCATTCGAAGCAGTAACGGAGGGATAACACGTGCCGTACCCTTTGGTACTCAGTCAACTGTTGCGTGTAACGTCAACGTCTGAAAAAAAACTTGGTAGTGTAGGGTGAACGTCTGTGTGCAAATTCAGCGCAAGCAGCATCCCCACAAACGCTAATGCGATAGATTTGTCGTAACAGTAAATTGTCGCAAGAGCCGCCGTGTACAAGTGGCAGCGTGCTTGCTTGGCACTGAGGTGCCACAGGTTCGATTCTCACCCCACTACTAAATGGTAGGTTGAAGCCTGTCTGCGTCTGTCCGCTTGTTATGTCTATATATATTTTAATCGTAACCTAAAACAAACGCAGTGTCTTTCTCTTGTTTAACCCACGCGAAGAGCGTTCGCATGAAATTTTCAACGCCTATTTAGGTTGGGCATTGATTAACATAAGTTGCCATGTTTCATTCAATCACCTGTGACCATACCCACATAATCCATGCCGAGCACTGCGGTTGTGGGCCACAAGTGATCCTGTTATAGTTAATTGCGACGTGCGCGAAAGGTCCATCAGTTTAGCTATGTCTCGGCCAGTGAGTCATGTTAATCATACATTGATACCCTATCACCCATTATTGGTGCATACCAAGCGAGCAAGACGACCAGGAGAGCCGGGACGTAGGCTTGATAGGTATATTTTTTATTTATTTATTTACAGGTTCTGCAGGCCTATACTTAGGCCCTAGCAGGAGGGGCAACAACAACAAAAATAGAAAGTTGTACACTTTCACGGCACATAATCAGACGACTTATAGTGCTCTTGGCCAGCTGTGTTGCGGCAGATCAACAATGAACAAAACACTCATACGCATCATAAGTCTACAAATAGTTCACTCGGGCACTGCCAACACGCCATATTCATACATAATTCAAACAAAACTAGACAAAAAAAGCTTCAAGTTGTTTTCCAATATCTTCGGATTGAAAGGCACTTATTGGTAAGGAGTTCCAGTCAGCAATAGTCCTGGGGAAAAAACTATTTTTGAAAGCAGTAGTACGAGCAAAAACAGGCGCAAATGAATATTTATGGTTATGTCTTGTTTTTCTAGAAGATAGACGTTTCACACAGTTGGGCAGACTTATTGTAACTTTACCAGAAAGAATTTTGTGTAGAAACGTTAACCGATTAATTTTCCTGCGAGATTCCAATGTTTGGATGTCATTAAGTTGCATAAGTTGTGTTAGCGAATCATGTCTTTTATATTTGCTAAAAATGAATCTGACAGCTTTCCGTTGAACTTTCCGTCTACATGGATACGGTCAAAGTTGCCCGAGTTCACCAATAAATGTCCCGAATTAAAAAAATTCTCCAAGCCTGTGCAGCTGAGCACTGTTCAGCCGGAGCGATGCCACTACAATTTTGACTGACACTGACCACTTGGTTGGGCATGTTGCATTTCCAGGTGTGACTATGGTGGTGGCCTTCACCGCTGACTGTCGCCACATAGCTGGCCACGTGTTGTTCACAGCCACGACACTGATGTGCAAGAGCGGCGTTTTAGGGAATTATATGTTGCCAGCGACCAGCTGCCAACATATAAAAGCTGGCCACATATAAGCGTCTGCACGCCAGGCATACAGAACAACCGAATGCCTAGATATGCCACTGCATTCTGTTGCTAGCCACCGGCTGTGATTTCATAAATCAGGACGTGGAGGGAAATGGCACGACGACGGCTGCGCCGACGAAGAAGAAGGCGAAGAAGAGGAAGTCGACTGATAAGAGGTCGACAAAAACGAAAAATACGTCGACCAACAAGGTGACAAAGAATAGGAAGGTGATGACAACGGATAAAAATAGGAAGCCGATTACGACGACGAAAAAAAAAGCTGTAAAAGCAGAGAATGGAAGAGGAAGAAGAGAGGGAGAGAAAAGAAGGAATAGACTAATACTGAAAGGGCAGGATTGGTAAGAGCACGCAGCAAAGTCTACCATACGCTTCCATTGTGCTACGTGCTCTCCTTATGCCTGGGAGTTTATGACTGATTTTCGGTCAATCCGCACAAACATGCGCACGTTAATGTCTTCAAAAGAGCCAAATGCCCGACAAATTTAGTCAATCCTTTCTTCTCTGGCAACCTCGGGGCAACAACGTAAACTTACAAGGCGGGATGCTAGTAATACATGGATAGTGTCTTGAAAGCCTCGCAGATAACTTCTACAATGGTGCGTGCATGAGGCTGCCGTGCAACGGAAGGACACTCTCTTGCAGGCCATTCTGCTCCTTGCGAACCTTAATACTACAGTTACAAGCACATTACTCCCGTATTAGCGGGGCAGTTTGCGTTCCTCCGCCATGGTGCGGATACGTGCCGGGAAAGCGAACGAAGGGCTGCCGCCTGCGCAGTCCAACTGCCCACAATGGCCTCCTGGTGGGCTGCAGCCTTCGGGATCCGGCACTACCACTGCCCGCCTAATATCCCCAGAGGCCCTGACCCTCATTTCACGACCTAGCTTCATTATTACGTTGGTCGCGCACATCATCCAGGTCATTCTTGCAATGTGGCCGTTGCATGGCAAGAAGCGAAAACACCATTGTTTCTTGCTGAGCACGCGCCAGACTTCCGGATTAGAGGCGCTTTTGTCTTCATATGGACGCGACGACGTTGAAGGGCTTCTTTCTGGATTTGTGGCTATTAATAATTGCTATCGTGGTACAGCGTTGAAGGCACAAAAGAAAGAAAGGAGGCACGCTATGGGGAAATTAACTAATTCTTCGCTCAGGCAGCATTTTTCGGCACTATTGTTGGTTTTGCTGATTCGTTGATTGTGACAATGACAGTGACAATGACGTTTATTTTCGCATTATAGCAGCGCAATGACCCCTGAGTGATCGGGAAAGTTGCCGCTCCGGACAAGCTATTATCAACAATTTGAACCTTTCAATTGACGCGAGATTACGGGCTTTCTTGAAGCCTTAACTGTTGGTGCGTTTCAGTTCATGCTAGTCGTCAACTAATTTGCCTGTGCCAATACGATGACGATAAGAGTGTATCAGTATTGATAATTAAAGCGCTGCTACAGACAATTAACCTTAAAGGAAACACCACGTAGGGGACTAAGCACACACGAATAGCTCCATGAAACAATGGAAAGGACAAAGACAAAACCAAAAGTTAGAAATTGAGATAGCGAAACTGTCTCTAGAGGCGAATGAATACTCCAGGCATTTGGACAATGCGCGCCTATGCAAGACCAATGCAATTATGCGCAACCACGCAAAGCACTCCTCACAGAGATAAAAAAATCGGCCATCCTCCTCAGTGCGGTGGAACCATGCGGACCTCAACGAGCCATCTTCCAAACACTAAGGAACGAGATTGGAAACCTTTGGATGTCATACCCGCTAGACTCTTGTGGAAACCTACAGAAACTTACACAGAGCGAACCCTCCCTAGAAGAAACACTACCCAGCCTACAAGCTGCTGTATTTGTGAAAAAGCCTGACGTCCCGCTAACGGCAGCGGAAGTTTGCGAAATTTAATCCATAAAATCTTCACTGCATTAGGTGATGAAGACTTGAAAGTAAACTAAAATAATCATATCACGCCAATCCACAGAGATTAAAACAACATAAAATTGCGGCCAACCAAGCTAGCTCGAGTTGTTTTTTCCTTTTTTTTTTGTCCAATTCGAGAAAAATCTCATTCGTTGTCGTCGTTCTGTGGTGCTGGGATTATACTATGACTGTCTGGCAGAACTGTGGCGATGATCTGTTTTTGAAGAGAAGGAACGCAGGAAAAACGCTCAGTTTCAGAATATCTTTGTTCTGGGAAAGCATAAACGCATGTTTGTATTGTTACAGACGATGGAGGCTTTTATTGGCTCATCTGGATGGCTGAAATTTTGTGCTTTATGTTTTCCCGAACGCATGAGTTAGCCCGAGAAGTACAACATTCTTGATTATGCTTTACGGTCATTCTTTCAAGGACAGACACGTGGTCCCGAATCGCTGCAAAGCAATTCTCAACTGAGTGAATTTTCATGTACCGTAGAATCAACTCAGAAGACACGCTAACGTAACATCCCAAAGAAGAAGACGGAACAAAGATTTTTTCCCAAAATCTCCTTTTCAATAGAATTGTACGTCAAGAACGTTTTTGTCGCATTCGAATCCGGCGGGGGCGGCTGATAAGCGGAAGCAATGGATGAAGTGTCTGTCTACTTTAAATCCGCGATGGCGTTCAAGGAAGTAAATTCAAGCCTCCTTGTCTGTAGCCGCTTTGTCTACGTCGACGCAGTAATGATTGTTGACGTGAGTGCTTTCAGGCACGACCTTTGGTTTTACTTCCCTCGCTAGAAGTTTCCGGCCGCAGAGTGGTTCTCGGCTGAGTGGAAGGAACAAAAGCTCTATAAAATTTAATACGTGTTGTCATGGATATTCACTTTGTGAACACTTAAACGCAAAGCGAGAAGCTATGGGAGTTACGTACATATGTAATCGGGATATAGGACAGCAGGGCCTGAAGGCCGAGCCTGCTGCTTCTCAAGCTTAATGTTGGTTCGCACTGTAGTTGGTGGTGGGCCATATACTGGTCAAAATTCGCTGACAAAATTACCAATGAGAGGGAACACAGGCAGGACGCACGCTCATGTTTACGCTCTCTGTTGTTAGCCCTACTTCGCATATCTTCACGTATTTCTATTCACAGCGCATTCTACAAGGTGACCTGCAACACTTCTTGGACATACTCACCAAACGATGCCGATCAGTCGCGGAGGCTTATGCGTACGTGTGAGCCAGATACTACCGCCCTGCACGCAACAAGGAATTTGCAATTCGGTTTCCAACACAGCTGGAAAGCGCCCGCTGTTTTTTCAACAGATGACGTCGCTGGGGGCACGGACTACGTCGCTGGACGTTTTCCGTTGCTCTTTAGGAGAGGTATCCAAAATTTCTTGATATGTTGATTTAAATATTAACCATGCAGTAAAGCATATCAGACCATGTTTCTGCGACGAGGGCGGCGATGCAGGCCTGTCGGTTGTTCAATCGCTTATGCGCTCAACTGGCACCCGCATGTTTCTGTGGTCTCTGAAAACGAGCCATGTTCTGCCTGTAGCGACTTTGTCGACGCTCAATGGCGTATGTTGTTGAAATATAGAGCAGGCACTTTCCAGTTGTGTTTGACACCAAATTGCGAATGCCCTGGTGTATGCAGTGCAATAATATTTGGCTCACACGTCCACAGAAGCCTTCACGACTGATAGGCACCGTCGTCTGACTATGTTAATAAAAGTGTTTCAGGGCCGCCTTAAAAGAGTGAAGCAAAGTTTGAAAGTCGACATACACCCAAACACCCAACTATACTCATTTATCCACTCACTCGCGCCGCCAGTACTCCACCCCCCCACCGCCCACACACACACACGCACGGACACACACTGTTTTTGAAATGTGAAGGAAGCTTGGCGAGCTACTGCCAGTTGTAATCTATCTATCTATCTATCTATCTATCTATCTATCTATCTATCTATCTATCTATCTATCTGTCTGTCTGTCTGTCTGTCTGTCTGTATGTATGTATGTATGTATGTATGTATGTATGTATGTATGTATGTATGTATGTATGTATGTATGTATGTATGTATGTATGTGCTCAGATTCCTAGATTAGACGTCGATGGAATTCTTACGATAACGGGCACAGCAATGCAATTCTGTTCGGCCTTGAAGTATGCGTATTCACACTGTGCATTTGTGAGCATTTACCGCAATGTTGTTTCGTCTTTTATTCCCCATAAGGCACAATCAACAAACGTCAGTATTTTAGGTCGTCTTGTCCGTTCATGGTTTTGGAGACTTCTTAGGCCGCCCCTGCTTTCATTACTGTCGACGTGCCTTCGCAGCGCGTATGCTACGTCGTAACGGAAAACAAGACCGCAAGCCGTGGCACTCGCGCTTTCGCGTTGTGGAGCGCGTGGCAAAACTGAACTTCAACTTCAAGGTCAAAAGGCATCAAGCACCAATTGGCGTCACTGGACGCAAACAAGTGATCTAGGATTTCTGGAAGCTATGCAATTTGCTTACGTAGCCAGAGTGATCTGCAGTCGAGCGCTAAGATTTTCCGTGAGTAACCTCACTTCGAGCGAGGCTTAACAACGTGGCATTTGTTTTCAATCTCTTGTTTCAGGGTGACTTCACAGTGCCCTGCAATCGACAAGTGTAAGAGCTCCGTACCATAGCAGCGTCGCTTCCTGAAAGGTAACGCTTTTTATGAAAGAGAACGCTCCCTGAAAGGTAACGCCGTGCGCGTGCCAATTACTTATCTGCAAGTTAATGCATAACTCTCGATCATTCATTAATTCACTTATTTCTTTATTATTATTCTTCTTGCTCTTTTTTAGAGAAAGTTGAGCTCTTCGGCCCTTAACCACACACTTCATCTCTGAGATCGCTAAAATGTAATAAAGGCCTTTTTTAGGGGCGAAGCTCCTTAGGGTGTGGGTCTGTCCCTCCTCTGTATGTATGTATGTAGCCACCTTTAGTTTAGTTTATGAATGGCTCAATAGTTGGCGTTGTGTGTCCAGGCTGCTACTCGGACAAACGCATCATCATCAACATCATCATCATCAGCTACCTCTTTCCTAAAGCCATGCACTACGCCACGAAGCGCACATGGAAACATGCACCACGATGACACTACATACCCAACATCAACGAAAGACTGCCCGTTTATAACGATGATGATGATGATGATGAGTTTGTGCTAGCGCGTTACGGTGCGTGTAAGAAGCTGATTGATGATGATGATGATTGTGGTTCGGTTAGGAAAGGACGCTACTTTCTGCAGCCCACGTAGGGAGCACGGCTAAGCGTCCGTGGGGGTGGGGGAAAGGGAGTGAAAGAGATAGAGAGGAGAGAAAGGCCGTAGTGGAGGGCTCCGGAAATTTAGACCACCTGGGGTTCTTTAACGTGCACTGACAACGCACAGTACACGGGCCTCTGGCATTTTCGCCTCCATCGAAAATGCGACCGCCGCGGCCGGGATCGAACCCGCGTATTTTGGGTGGCAGCCGAGTACCGTAACCACTAGTAAGACGCTGTGGCCTCTCCGCCTTATACTCTTTGCAGCAGTCATGTGATGGCGTCGGCAAACGCGATGCGCGTTCCGGCCTGTGTAAGGGGCTGCGTAAGACGCTGTGGCCTCTCCCCCTTACTAGAGTGTACTGCACGCTTCTAACGCGTTTGTGCTAGCGTCCCCTTAAACGCGTGATCCCAGCGTTCGAATACAGTGTTTCTCACGTCTTTACATGATGATCGACTGGGCGAATTACACGGAAGATTCACGGTTTATCGATGATTCACTCCGGAGCTTTGCCCACTCATCATCATTCACCCCGTGGATATGCTGTGATTTTTTTCACCAACAAGAACGTTTAGTAAAACTGGTTACCAGGGGAAGTACGCGTGAAGTAAACAATAAGAGTAAGTGAAACATACCCACCACCCGCGCTTTCTCTCTCTATTGTCACCCTTGCAGCCCATTGCATCTTACTCTTCATACGAAAGCTACCCCCTTCTCCCTCTCTCTCTTTCACGCCTTCTCGCCCTTGCAATGTAATGAAACTTTTTCTCCATCCATCCATTTGTAGATAAGCTTTAAAAAAACCCTAAGCGTACAAGCTACCTTCAGCGTTGCTTGAATTGAGAGCGACAAGGTTTGCAAGAAAAATGAGAAGTCCCAGGAAAATTATTCACCGGGCAACGTTGTCGAGACCAGCAGAACTATTTAGGAGAAAAAAAGTGTTCCCATTTTCTAGCGTGGTGATGACACCTATTTATCTCGCTTAAATCATGAATGAATGAAACACAAACTACATCTTGCGTTCATTTTATATTCCTTCTTTTTTTTTTTTTTTGATAGCAGATTACCGCAGTCTCGTACATATAGGGACCGCTCTACACCGCGCGGAAAATTTGCGAAAGAGGCACGTCTTTCTTGTTGTTCTTCTGCTCTATGTCCTTAAGACTTATGGCAAATAAAGCAGCACCGCATTGGCCCAGTCGCCCGTTTTAGACATGAAAGATTTCTCGAGACGAAAGCGTTAGAACCCAACCGCAGGGTGAAATCAATGTTCCTCAGCTCGGTTTACGTATCATCGTTTTCTTTTTTATCCCGTATTGCTTTGAACGAGAGCTGTGCCTATTTGTTTCTTACTTTTTCGATGTGCTTTTGTTGTCCGCTCGCTGTACGGCGTACTCGGCAGCAGAGTTTCTCGCTTTTTGTCGACACCTCATTTCGCTGTGATCGTCATGGAGAAAAAATTTCTTACCGCACTTTGACTCAAACATACGGCATATAACGGTGGTGCGGACACCTTCAGGCTTTAAGTACTGCTTCGTAATATATGATCGTTTAAAGAGACTTATCGGCCAAGTCTATAATATTGGAGGCGATGATCGAGTTGGGAAACATTTAAATGCTCTAGTCCTTTTCTTTATCGATCGTCGTTGAGGCAATGTTTTTGCCAATGTTTTTGCCCGTGGCATATGTGCAAAGCTGTTCAAATAATTAAAAATATAAAACGCTGATGGATAAAAAAATTGGGCTTTATGCGACCCAGTGCAGCATCGTCGAACTCGTACAGTACAGCCACGGCTCAAGTGCCGCTCAAGTACCGTGAATATTGACTGGTAAGAAATTCTTTCTAATCTTGTTGTTGTTTCTCCTTCTCTACGAAGTTATTGTCCGGCAATATAGAAATGTAATGGAATTTCTGTCATGTGAAGATATATAGGGTAGCACTCAAATCACATGTACGTGAAAGGGGCCCTCTAACACTTTTAAAGCATCCGTTTTTATTAGCTTGTTGCATAGACGGAAGGACAATCAGGCACATGCTGCCAAAACTGACAGGGTTAGGAGCACGCACTACATAAGTTATTAAGGCGACAACATTCAAAGTACGCGGAAACAAATGTGGACCTTCAACTCAAGCTTCACAGCTCAGGTGACACCGTATTCACGTCCCGCCACGGTGGTCTAGCGGTTATGGCGCTCGGCTGCTGATACGAAGGTCGCGGGATGGAATCCCGGCCGCGGAGGCTGCATTTCGATGGAGGCCAAATGTTGAGGTTGAGTGCAAGTTAAAATGTTGAGTGCACGTTAAAGAACCCCAGGTGGTAAAAATTTCCGGAGAACTCCACTACGGTGTCTCTCACAGTGACTGTGAAAACAGAAGGGGCAGTTGGTTGCCTGTATATTATCTGCAAATGTAAACTACTGGCCAGAAGGTGCAATAAACAGCCAACGGAGTTTGGCCTAAAACACCTGCTGCGAAAATCGCCATCTACCTACCAGCTGTGAATTTGGAAATTCCACGACCCGACATAAGATATCGTCGCGCGAATAAAATGTTCAGCTTTAATTACAGTTACTTCTCTTACCGACTTTCTGCAGAGGTAGGTTCACATAATCATTATTTCGGTTTTTGGACACCTAGCCTCCTCACAAGCGCACTGAGCGAAATGCAGGCGGTCGGCGAAAAGTTCTTTTCCAGGCTTAGGTCCCAGTATTGAAGCAAGCTCTGAGTACGGGCTAATTGATACTCCATTTTTGATAATAACAGCGCCAACTGTCTTGCAAAACAGACAGATACACTGATGAAGACAAGCGCTTGTCTTCGTCTGTGTATCTGTCTGTTGTGCAGGCAAGTTCGCGCTGTCGTTATCACCCTTGTATGGAGGCTGACTCTTTCTTGAGTTGCATTTTCGAGGAACGAGCGTGCGTTTCCTTCTGAACAGCTCCTGAATTCCAGGACCCTGACGCCAGCCATAATCACCATGGGTTAGTGTGTTTCCTAGCAGCAACTCTAATGACTCAAAAGCATTATAGACGTAGTCAAATTGTATTCACTCTGTTGTCGCGGATGAATTTTCTTCGCTAGTTATCTTCTCATACATGCTGCCCTTACCCCATCTCCACGATCCGAGCAGTCGATCGAAATTTAATGCAGACGTCCTTTGTTCCTCGCAGCTCTATTGCCTTTAGAGTGTCTACGGCTATCATAAAGCGCACAACTGTTCTTGTTTCCTTTATCAAACTGCAACACCGTTATGAGATCAGGTTTTCGTGAACTGCGCTCGACTGACGAGCTTCGCTCTGTGTCTTAACCAGTCCTTCAGTAATAGCTTTGGCCGTTCGCTCTCTCGTTACCTCCATAACTTCACAGAGAAGCAATGGAAAGCACGTGCAGTGTCACAATAACATGTTAGTCTGAAAAGTCGGCGGTGGAATGTCAGAGACACCGGTACTGCCTGGCCTCCGCAACCGACTGCCGCTGAGTTCAAAGCTTCGGCGCCGTCAGAAGTTCTGTGGTTGAATAAGTCTAGAGGGGAAAACCGCTTGGTGGAACACTTTCATTTCGGAGCGCAAACGGCACCGCCGCCGCCCTAATGGTCTCAGCATCACGGTCCACCGCACTGTTCGTGCTTCGAAATTTTCCGCGAGATCTGCTGGCGACGTGTGCATTACAGTGCAGCACTGGAACGCCGCGGTCTCTGAGAGCGGGTTAAACTACAACGAACTGATATACAGGATCGGGGAGAACGCCTCAGTGGCCACATCCCGCACGGCACGGGCTTGAATTCCCGAGCGCGATTTTCGGAACGTGCTTCTCGCGGCAACCGTCCTTGAGATGAGTATGTATTTTATATATATATATATATATATATATATATATATATATATATATATATATATATATATATATATATATAACATACATACTCATCTCAAGGAAGGTTGCCGCTCAGCAGGAAGGTTGCGTATGCTCTATAATTTCTTTTTTCGATAAAATAATAATTGAGATGTCGACAACGAAGTGCACAGACAAACATGAAAGGTACTTCGCACATGTCCCAGCCGGTCTTTCAAAGCTCGGTCAGCAAATGCAGTCGCAAACGTCTACACGAAGCTGTTTGGCAGAGAAAACGTGCTAAATAAATTAAGGAATAGACCCCACTTAATCTTTTGACACAAGGAGAGCAAATTAACAGGAAGAATTAAGGCATACGAGGTGCCGCAATGACGACGGGACGAGCTGTGAAGAATTCAGTGATCCATATCTCCGTTTCAATTCGGAAGAGAATCATTCTTATCAACGTAATTAACTTAGGAGGCAGTATTAAAACAACTAAAGGGAAGCTTTGTATGGAAAGGAACATCATGCATGCAGCGAAAGGTAGGAAAGACAGGACTATTAGTAACTTGATATAGTAAAGGTGGCCCAGGAATCCTATTCAGAGAGCTAAAATGCGGGTCTCCCCACCATGAGTATAACACCGGTCAGAACAGCGGAGTTCTATGCGTTACTACGGGCGAGATTAAGAAGGAAGTTCAGGGTATGTCCCGCGGTAAGGCAGCTGAAGAAGACGGCATAACCACCTACTTGATGAAAGATAGGGGAGATTTCCTATCTTGGAAGCTTGCAACACCATGCACACAATGCCTCAAAACTTCTTATTTTCCAGTAAGTAGGGAAAACGCAAACGTTCTATTAATATACAAGAAGGGATATGTAAGAGTTGAAGAACTAAAGGGTCGACCTGTCTACTCTCAGCGCTATACAAAACATTCACAGAAGTTATCCCAAACAGAATGAGAGCCACCTTTGAATTCGATCAACCAAGAGGGCAAACATGGTTCAAAAAAGGATACTCCATAATTGGCCACCATCATATGAGCAATCAACAGTCGAGAAATCCGCCGAATTTAACAAACCCCTGTATATGGTTTTCACAGAATAGGAAAATGCTTTTAACTTGGTAGATGTACCAGCAGTTCTGGAGGCATTGCGCCGTCAAGGAATATCTGATAGTTACATAAGCACTATAGCGAACATCCGTAAGGATTCAACAGCCACCCTCCTCCTCCTTAAGAAAAGAACGAAAATCCCAATACAGAAAGATGTCCGGCATGGAGCTACAATTTCGTCAATGCTAATTACTCCTTGTTTTGACAAAATCTTCAAAAGACTCTATAGACTTGGGACGAAATAGGAATATCGATTAACGGCGAATATCTAAGAAACATATGATTTACAGACGACATAGTACAGTACAGCGATGATGGCGACGAATAACAGAAGGTGACTGAAGACTTAAACCGAGAAAGCGCTAAACCAGAATTACCAGGAGCATGGGGAAAACAAAAATAACGCTGAGCGGCACGGCGATAAAACGAATCTTCGCGATGGAAAAGCAGGCATTGAAAATTTTAGAATACACACACCTAGGACAGCTACTGACAGGGGAGCCCACTCATGTTAAAGAAATTATCCGTGAATAAGTGTTGTTGGCGCGCATACGGCAGGCATTCCCAATTGATTGATTGGTTGGTTTCTGGGGTTTTATGTCCCAAAACCAGCTATGATTATGATAGGTGCCGTAGTGAAAGCGCTTGGGAAACTTTGACCACCTGGGGTTCTTTAACGTGCGTTGACATCGCACAGTACACGCGCCTCAACATTTCGCCTCCATCGAAATGCTAGCCGCCGCGGCCGGGATTCGATCTCGCGATCCTCGGATCAGCAGCCGAGTGCCATAGCCACTAGACCACCGTGGCGGGGTGTGATATAACATTCAGAAGAACGTCGCTGAAGCCAGAGTTCTGAGAAGAAAGCTCCTCTCTTTCAAGGCAGACACTTTGTGCAAATTTTGACTAGCTACCCTCTTTTCTGGATACTCATCAGTTGTAGCGTTCATTTTCCTTTGATTCGAAAACTTCCTGAGCTATGCATACCACCACACTCCCCCTTTTTTCCGGACTGAATTCCTCTGTCTCCTCCTTTCGTCGCAGTCTAATACCCCCCCCCCACACCCCCCTCTTCTTTTTCTGTACCAGCGAGAAATATACGAAACCACGTCTTTTTCGCACATTATAACACTTACTCGTCCTACACTAGCGATATTATACCATTTTGACGAATTCTTTGACTGAGCCCAAGCGCACCCAATTTTTTAAATGTTCATCTATTTGTAAGGCGAATCGTGCTCTTACTTATTTTTTTATTTCCTTAAATATCTTGTTTCTTCAAGAGGCACGTTGTTTGCTGCTGCATTCGCCATCCTCGTGCTAGGAGGTGTCAGTCGATCCTACTTTAGTGCAGCTCGTTCTTTATGTGCTCATTTCTAACTTAGTTTCTGGCGTAAAGTAAAATAAGGATTCAGAAGAACTGCATGTGGGCTTCGGATTGACTAAGGACGTCCTGACTAAAATATACGCAGCAGCGGCTACCACCGTCACATAGATCAGCTTGCGTAGTCTAACGTTTGACGGGACTACACTCGACATATGGGATTTCTCGGAATGAGAAATACGAAATACGCCGTATAAATAGCGTGGTTGCGCGTCTACCCTCGATAAAGGGACGACTAAACTTCATGCGAATCTTTGGCCCTTTATGCATTCTCCGAGTGCTGGAAGAAAACGGGATGCTCCTCTGCTTGCTTATCTCTCTTCAAGACCTGTCCACCAACTTTTATGGCAGCTCGCCGTTGATGACGATTTTAAGGTAAGGTGAATGAAAGGAGACGGGGGGAGGTAGGGAAGAGGTGGTAAATACGGAGAGGGAAACGTGACACTACTTTTGCAACCCTTGAAGCATGGACGAAAGGTACTAAGAGGAGGCGCAACCATTCGCGATCATCGGGAAGACAGCCCCTTCTGACGCCTCGTGCGTGATGCCTCTCGGGTAGGATTAGGCCCATATGTATAGCTGCCGGACCGCTCAATTGTTCTACTGAATATATATCACGTGACGAAAGCCCGTTTCTCATGATTCCCCCCTTTATATCATTAACAGCGAAGGTGTTTAACGCGGCTGTAAAATGTCTTGGGTGTACAAAAAGCCACCTTACCCTTACCACAGCTACCGGCGCAGCTTGTCTACTACGACAGACCAGCAGCGCGAAAGCCCGAACTGTTGAGGAATTCTCACGAAACGATGAAAATTGCCATCCATGCGCACGGTGCGTAACCCTACGTGGAAACAAGCAAGTATTTCTTGAAAACGAATATTCTCGGTTCAAAAATAAGTAGTGGTTATC
>CM023484.1:72517974-72562974 GCA_013339685.2 Hyalomma asiaticum
CAGACCAGCCTCCTCCATACATTCTAGAATACAATGACATACAGTACAATAAAAATACAATAAAAAGCTAGAGTCCAATACAGGAAATAAAAAGAAGAGAGAATGGAAACGAAAGGGTAAGCTAGGAGAATACTAGAGAACAAGTAGTAAATATAAGAGCACCGTGACGATAATAATGGCTTACGTACAACAAATCCGCCAGTTAAAACAAATAATAATAATAATAATAATAATATAAGAACTGCACACAATTCTTATATGAATAATTTACCTTGGAAGAAATGGAGCAGTAGGAAGCTCCCTTGATGCCAAGTTTTGCTACACATGTATTTAATTTTAGGAATGCAAAAGTTTCATAATGAATAATATCATAGAGCGGAAATTCCGGATAACACTGCAATTCGAGCCATATAGCCGATAAGGATATTCCCATTGCGATTACAAATGCGACTTTAAACACTGCACAAATGGTGCGCATTGTAGTTTTGTGAATTGTTATGGTCTCCAGATTTAAAGATAAAAAAATGCTCTGAGCCTTATTCCCGGGAATGCGGGCAGATTAGGTAAATGTTTAAAGTATGTGTAACGGTAAATGTGTTGATCTGGCCTTTAGAAAAATATGGACTTTTTTTTCACAGTCATTTCCTCAATGCCTACTTTTACTGGGCAGCCTCTTCACATTCTTATACGTGGAAACATTTGCAACTATCCGGATCAAAGTCTCGATTATGTAACCGTGGTTCCAGATTGAAGTATGGCAATGTAAAAAAATAGACTGAGATGGTGTGTATCCTCGGTGCCCGAAAGTGCGGTCCAAAACGAGATTTTTCAAGAGAGCGGAATGGTTCATTGTTTCGCCTTTAGTGCGAGATTCGCCGGCAAAAGAAGTTAATAGTGGGAGAGTTCAAGCTTGGCTAAGTTGCGTCACCTGTTACCGTCTTTTATAACTATTACCCGCGCGCTGCCTCGACACCAAACAAATGGAACCGTCTGCGACGCGACAAGGATAGGAACAGTTCCTTGCTAATTGGAAGGATAATATAGCTGCGCCCATTGTACTTCTTGTGTTCAAGTAAGAAGTCGCAACCGAAAGACTCTCCATTGTCAGACACCAACGTGAATATGACCCAATCCAGCAGCAGCCGCGACCCACAATATGGCGTGACCGATCGAGTGCGCCTTCGGCAAACTAGGGTCAGCTGACAAAGGGCCCCGGCCTTGGTCGCGCGGATGGAAGGACCTTCGCGGCCTAAAGCTGAAAGTGTACTTTGCGGAACACTGCTGCGTGTTCTAGAAGGGTACCTGCGGTATGCATAGGGACAGACCAGCGACAGAGCTGGCATCCAGCTTCCGCGTGTGTTCCCACGACACGCCACCGCCGGACACCGAGGAGATACATGGTGAGGACAGGTGTTCCCGCGATCGACATGAGAGAGGCGGTTGCGCGTCGAGAGGTTGGCTAGAGGAAACCAAGGCCGGAAATATCGACGGTGGCCCAGCGGATTTTAAAGGGAGAGAGTATTGTTGCCACTGGAGCATGTGTGGTTTTTGTGAGAGGGAAGTGTACAAAATTCGATGGAATAGGTTGTAAAAATATAGACGATCCATTTTCATGAACATGATGATGGGTCTGTCGTATCCTCAACGTGCCAGCAGGTGAAATAGTCCGCTTTTGATTCGCATGTTGGCAGCCATCAACCATTCCGCTGTAGCTAGATGAGCGGAAGAATCATGAGGGGTTAAATGTCATCTTTCCTTAAGCAGAACTTAACCCGAACAAATGAAACCGCACATTCGTGAGAGCGTGCTGAAATTGCCGCAGGTTTCCTAATCCAGGCGTCAATACCTGCGCTAACAGTTCGCTGGTACTTGCAAGAAACAGAGCCTGCAAAATATAACGACCCTAACAATTCCCTGCGATGAAGCAACTGCCGTTCTCGCTTTGAATGCAAGAGTGCGCGGAAAAGGAAATTGAATGCATTTCGAGTTGTCGGCAAAGTATAAACGCAGAAAAAGCATTAAACAACAAGACAGGGGAGAGACTCAATCGCAACAGCACCCCGCGGGCCCATACCACGAAATCGAACCATCGGGACGCGCGAGTTGCATAGCAAAAGCATGACGACGAGAAAAAGGAACACGAAAGCCGAGGCTGCTTTCGGCGCAGCCATCCCAATGCGGGGAAACACGTTAGAGCCCCTATACGGGTGCGCACCTGCTCCACTTAGTAATACTCGCACTGTTCTGAAAACGGAAGCGCGCGAAAACGGTTGGCGCATAACAAACGCTCGTTTCTCTGCGTCTGCTGCTTGTCCCCGGGTGCCGATGCGTTCGCCGCTTCGCGCGCAAACGTTAACGGACGGCATGAGATGCAAAGACGAGGGAATAGGGGGTAAATCCCAATGAAGCGAGAAGGTGCGCACGCAAATAGGAAGCAGTGCGAGAAACAAACGTGCGCACTGCCACACGAGGGATGCCGACTCTCGCAAGAGCGCGGACTTACCGGCTGGCACTTGCGAAAGCTCACGCTTAATTACTGTAATGGCCCGGTGAGTCGCGGTGCCAGGTGCCACGGTGTGTGCCCACTCTAATTTGCGCCTCAGTGAGAGTTACAAAGCCAGCCAGGCCAAAATGGCATCACGGAAGGTCAAATATGTGTGCACGCGAGTGCGGGGCAGGTTTACGCGCATGCAGATGGGAAAGTTTTCGACCATGATGGTTGCCACGCTGTTATGGGTGTGCTGCTTTTTCTCGTCTCGCGTATCATCTGGCCCTCGCCTCTTGAACAATTCTCTCGTGAAAGGTGGGAGCAAAGCTCCGTGCCACCTACTTATTCCAATATGCTTCTGCACCATTCTATTGTTTGCTTTCACCTTCCTGAAATTGGTTCGCTCACTACACCTACGAATTGCTTCAGGTCTGGCTGCTGACTGGTTGTCGGTGCTGTGAGCCTCACCTTAGCGTGACTTCCGCTGCCACGGTTCTAACTAGCTGAAGGCTTTCTGATTTACATTACGCGTCGCAACAAGTATTCTATGGAGACTCAGCATTAGCCTAATTAGTTGGCCACCCTCATTAATTATGGGGTTAACATTTATACATTCTTCCAGGAGACACAGTCCTTCAATTAATACTGCTTTCTGAAGACAATGCCATAAACCTTAGTTTCCGACTGCCACACCACCTTTTACATCACAGAGATAAGACTCGCGCACCAGTGCCGTTGTGAGTGGCCTCGAGCACGCACGCACGCACGCACGCACGCACGCACGCACGCACGCACGCACGCACGCACGCACGCACGCACGCACGCACGCACGCACTCACTCACTCACTCACTCACTCACTCACTCACTCACTCACTCACTCACAGGCTTCCCTTTTGTTGTGATGTCATTGTGTGGCTACGACAGATAATGAAATGTCTCTTAGTATTACGCAGGAAATAGAATAAGCAGCGAAAAACCTGCAGCGGTCCCGTCGAGGAAATGAATTCTTCGATCTCTCATGACCGGTTCAATCACCCTGGACAGGGTGGTCGCATTGATCTGTTGTTTAGTTCTCCCGTCCCTTCGCGAACGCCGTATGTCTCAACGAATGTTGTTGAATAAGCGCCAGCGTCAGTACAGCGAAGCGAAATTGAACGCTATGCTGGCATTCAGACACTTAATTACGCAAACAAGAAAAGGCAGATCGAAACACTTGGACGACGCCAGGTAAGCCAGAATTTGAACTGTTCCCTGTTTGTACCCACAGATGATCGTAATGAAACTTTTCTTCCTTCGCTTTTTTTAAAAGCGCATTATGGTTGCTATTTCGTTGCGCCTACTTCGTACACGTGCGCTACGCCAGCGACCGGAGTACCGTGTAAACAAACTCGTCTGCAACCTCATTTACGTACACGAAGTATGAAGCGCTTCATCGTATTTAGGGCAAGTGAAGTTTATCGGAGAGAAGCGATGGTGCAGGACCGGAATATTACGGTCGCACACATTCAGAGTACTTGTCTCCTTAGGCACACCGTATAATCAAAGCTTTTTCCGTGTGTGTGTGTGTCTGTGTGCAAAGTGCGAACTGCTCTTTAGTGCCTCGCCATTTTACCTATTCTATCTATTCTGTCTAGCTGGTCCACTTAACCAGGAATGAAGGAAATAGTATAGAGGGAAAGGCAGGGATGTAAACAATGTAGGACAACCGGTATGCTACCCTGCACGAGGGGAAGGGGACGGGGGAGATTGAAAGGTGAAAGGAAAGAGGAAGAGAGAGAAAGGATGCACATATAGCACATTGTCAGAGTCAGTGGCACCTGCATGGTACGCGACATCACACATCGCTGTTACGATCGCTTGTGCAAGTCTGTCGTCTTTAAAAACTGCAGCAGCGCCTTTGTCACCTTCAGCTGTAACGTCTTGTGTGGCCGACATTCCAGAATGGCATCAACCGACATCCGTCGCAGGCCAAGGTGAGCAAGAGCGGACGCCAGTGATTGCCTCTGTATGTCCACTTAACCAGTGTCTTTGGCTATACTGCTTCTCTGCTTTTTTCTTCACCTTGCTATATGGACGCCCCTGTTCGGCCACGCTGTATGAATTAGCGAGAGGTGCCATACTTTCCAAAGCGATGCTCGCAAGGAGCCAGGCATCCGGAAGTCCCATAGGGTAACACTGATGCGACACCGATGAGCTGGGATGCCATTCTACGGCTGCAGAAGATAGCTTATGAAACGTGTTACTTCGCAACCCTGCGCACTCGGCCCTCTAAGGGCATATTGCTATGATAAGTCCAACGGGAAATTGTTCAGCCGACATACGGCGTGACGGTACCTGGGAAGAATGTGTATTGTTCATATGACGATCCGTCGCAGCCTTCGCTCAGACACACTTTTCATGTACCGTCCGTCGTGGGGCTGTAGCGAATATGGCGCTTGACTGCGAAACCAGAGCACGGGTGTTCACAACCCTCGAATTTTCCACGGCGGCGAAAATCCTAAAAGCTCGCGCACTATGCGTAATCAGCATTCATTAAGGAAAAACAGATTGTCAGAACTTCTTCTCTCCTCCCCTTTCCACTGTCATTTTTCTTTCCCCTACCTTTATTTATTTATTTTATTTATTTTATTTATTTTCACATACTGCAGCCCAGTTAGAGGGCTATCGCAGGAGTGGATACAGGGAAGTTAAAAAAGAGAAAAAACCGAAAACAGGTGAGATAATCACGAACAATGACAGGTCAGGGAAACACAAAATTACCATAAACAAAATTTTATAAACATTATAAAGCAAGAAGCAAGGATTACGGTATAACGTCTTTTAGTGCCATCAAAAATTCATCTTTCGGTAACGAACGAATGTGACCTGGTATGGAACGCTGAGCAATGCTCCCGACAAGGGTTTTAGAAAATGGCGTCCTTTTCTTAACCAAACCGGAATTACTACTTTTCCTGCCTTTCAGTTTCAATCAATAAGCGTTATCTCAAGCACAAACAGTGATGTCTGTGTTGCCCTATTAAGGACACTTGACTGCTATGTAATACTCCAGCTATGCAGATTCTAATGCGCAGATGTTTTATGTACAGCAATTGCGACACAATGGCAAACAGAAATGTTTCATTGCTTGTCTCATCTGCTAGAAGAACGCATCGCCGCTGCTTGACGAGTAATCGTCCCTAACTAAGGGAAGCATCTAATGGAGCTTGCTAAGGACACGCGATGGCGGCACAGTTGAGAAATAGCTTGCAAAGGGTTCCGTACATATTTCTTATCGTTAGTGCTGCGCTTTTAATAACAATAGACTCAACGTACTTTTTTATTGCGAACTTCATATTCAGGCAAAACTAGCTGGGCGCTCATAACAAAGCCCGCAATGTACGACTCGAGATTTCATCGTTCCGAATGTTTTATTTGGACCAGCACGATCAAATCAAGAGGATCCCGAGGCTAAATTAGGTGCTTATATGAAAGGAGCTGATGGAAATTGAAGTACGAAAGTTTCGACGATAGCTCCTGCTCATTCCCGTTCGAATAAGTTTCCGATGGGATTTCTTTATTATGTTGTCATTTTTTTCCTTGGTTTTGCGTGATGGTAGCCTGGGGCTTGGCCGTTCCTCAAGTAAAAGAAAACAACACAAAAACGGGGCGGTGAGGGAAGCAAAAACAAAAGAAGCTTCACGAAAGAGGGAACGTCGCCGGTCGTACGTAGGGAAGTTTTTATTTGAAAACACGCACAGGCGTACATGGAAAGAGAAAGACTGGCAGAGGAATGGCGAACAGAGAGTGGAGAGAAAAGCACGCGCAAAATGAAGTGTTGTAGTAAAGAAATAATCTAGGAATAACAAAGGCGCTCTTACCGCTTTACACCACATCACCACGTGCTCGTTCCCACGCTCGGATTGATTGATGTACGGTTAGTTTCGGGAAAAGCATACGAAGGCAGGCTCTTTGCTAGACACTGAAACTCTCAAGACGAATTCAATGCGTCTGCGAAGAAAGGCAAAAATAAGGTAAGACCGTAAGAGCATATAGTAGAGAGTTTATAAGCGCTCAATACTTTCAAAACAAGAATAATTCTCTCATCGCTTTTACGGGGTTAAACATGAGAACATGTTGAGAGGCTTAAATTTCCACGGCCCCTCACATTGCTCACTCACGCTTGCATGTACAATCATTTATCTACTTGTGTAATCTGAGCTCATTAATTAGTTCGCTTCATTCTCTGCAAAGTGGTGGTGCCGTCGCAATCAAGTTTCCCAATTGGCGCAAAGTATGATAACGCAACGAAAAACCCTCATTATTGTGCGCTAACTAGGCATACATAATGGCGGGGGCACCCATAACCAATCATGAGAGAGGGCACGATCTGCGTTCCCGTGCCTGTTGCTCTGTCTGCGTCTCCGTCTACGTGAGATGAACATAAATTATGGTATTTTGCTTGTGTTACTGTTTGTAACATGTCGCGTTTGCTGTCGTGTGATAGTAAGAAACTATGTGTGATAGTAACTATAGTAACAGAGTTTCTTACTAACGCCGTGTGATAGTAACAATCCCTATGTCACACCGTGCCTCGGGTCGAGACAACTCGCACTGCAACACTCCCCGTTCTCGACGCTCGACGTTTCAAGTACATTTAGGGCTAACTCCTTGTCCTCCTTAGGGTACTCGTGCTGAGTCAACGGACGACACACAGTTGAAAGAGCCTGTGGCACCATAAACGAATCGGGAGACGCCATATCACTGATTGGCGGCCCATCCCCACTTCACGACAGACCTTCTTGAGAACAGCGTTAGTGCGGACTTTTGATAATAATTTCACAGCAGATCGAAACGTTCCCTATACATAGAAAATACAATATGAAACTACGATAAAGATTTCTTTATTTATATTCTGAGTTGGATTTCGCAACTTCTTGAGGAACTGCTTATTTTGCTTCTGGAGCCATGATTTGACGAGAAAGCGCTACCTTTGGCAGCGCTGCCAACAACTTGCGAGTCAGAGCGTAGACAGGCGAGCGGCGATTATTCTAGACCAGGAGTGTGTACATACGACCCCAGATTTCCAATCGGGAGTTCTTATGTACACGGTTGCACGGTTTTACAGTCAGAGACGGATGGTTATGTCAGCTCAAAAAATTTCACAGAAGATGTATCACATACCACTTCGCCACACGTAGATCGACTATCGATCAGGGCAGCTTGTAGAACGCCGCACTGGTCACGCAGTGAAATTATTCGAATATGAACGTGCGCAACACAGACGGTTCTTCTTCGCTATAGGCACCAACACCCACTCTCAGAACCAGGTCATGGACTCAGCGAGGCTCCAGATTCCTTCAGAAGCATTCGTTACAGAGCCATGCGAAACTAGCGGTCTTATTCAGGGTTAGGAGAAACAAATTCCGAGCCGTACCGCATGGTGTCCTTCATAACCAACTACGCATAAAGCCCCTCTACCTACGGAAAAGTACCGCCATCTCTTGAACAACGCCGCTTCCTCCTCTCCTCGCCTCCGATAGGGCGGCTGCGGTCACGTGGTAGCGCGCTCACTTTTTTTTCTTGGTATTTTGCTTTCTCGCCGCTCGGCGCCATGTTGCATGCGCCAAAGTGCCACTGCGCTGTGTGTTCGCCGGTCGCAAGTGCACGACGTGCGGAGTGCACGTGTACGTCTGGCTAGTTTTGTCGCGATGCCGGGTTGCTGTGCCTTTTCCTGCATACCTGTTTTTCATGTAAGAGTATTTCCCTGAAAAGGGGTTACCACTTCGGTTTTAAAGATGATCGCGGCTGTTCGCAAGCGCAGCCCGTTTCTTGAACAGCCTGCATGCCGCGCGTGCTTATTTTGGAATGAGCCGTTCGCAGTTAAAAAAAGAAAACTGTATGGCAAACATATGACGAAGTGCCGAAATTTTTCATCGAATCGACGTCACGCTGCGGAGTGTGTTCAGAGTATACATCGCTTGAAATGGGCGACACCCTCTCCAACAGCGAGCGGTAATTTCGGTAGTAGTAGTGACGTGAATGCGTTCGTCTACTTCTACATTCACAACGCACCAGCGCGGTCTTCTAGCAATTAGAAATAGTTTCCGTGCGTAAGGGCGATATTGGTCACTTACATCGGCAACACCCACGCAGGCATGCAAAACCTCACGACAACGTGTTCAAACTGCGCCAAACATCCCAGAACGGCGTACTGCGTGCACAAGTCATCGGGCAGGCAGAGGATGGCAGGACGTGCGAAACTTCATGAAGTTTTGAGTGTGTGCCTCCAAGGGCATTGTTGGCGTTGCTGCAGTTACAGACGACCGAGATAGTTTATACGCACGGGAACTATCCCTTCCCAAACGTGGCTTGACACCACAGCTGCGGTTTAAATATTTCTTGCTGATACAATAAATAGCATGCTGTGTTTACAGAATTTCATTTCAACCTTTTCCAAGTAAACATAGTTATGGTTATACGCGCCAGATACACAAGGAAACACTACGCTCCGAAAGAAAGCTTAAACGACGTTCGCTTTCGCTACAAATTGCGCATGGTTTGCAGCAGCTCTTCTGAGGCGATATTTCATTAGGTAAACCGGATGGTGAGCACACCCACTCCTGCTTAGAAAATCAACGCAGTAGAGTGAATCATTATATCAAACCGTACGCGAGGCACGGCCACGGCGGCAGCGGCGGCGCGCGTCCAGCTCGAAAGCTCGTGGCGCTTTCCAGGGGGCGCCGCAGTCGCGAGCGGAGAGGAGGTGGCGGTGGGGAGAGTAGATGGCGGTACTTTTACGAAGTAGAGGGGCTTTAACTACGCAGTTTCAAGATGTGATGTTGTATTTTGTCCTTAACGTATTGGTTGTTCACTAGCTCTTCGATTGCTTCTGTAGATGCTCCAACCAGAAACGAGTGTTCATTGATCCAACAGACGGCATCGCTACAGGCACTTGCCCGCAATCGTTGCTGGTTACATTTCGCACGTAATGCTTTGATGACGTATTGCTAATGCTAATAATGAGAAAGCAACATCCAGTTACGTTCGTTCGTTCGTTCGTTCGTTCTCGTGCGGACAAGTGCTTTTACGGGAATATTGCCGCTTCATGCATATATTTACAACGTCGTAGCCTAACTTTACCATGCAGCTACAGCCTTGCGGCGCTTGGTTTTAAGGCGAAAGCTTTTCTTTCTCTTTTTTATCTCATGTAGAAGTGACCTTGAGACAAAGGCATCTGAAAAGTGGCGCAAAAATATCATACGAAAAATCAACAAATCGTTTCTATCACTTACTATTTGCTCAGATTGGCGTGAGATGGTATAAACGTAGGACTAACATGACTGACAGGCTATGACGTGAATAACATGATATACTCATCAGTTACGTCATGATTAAGTACGATAAAATCACGTGTGGCTCATACTCCACTGAATATGCGAGTATGAGCAACACGTGATTGAATGCTAACCTTTACATAACAACCTAGGCCAGATTACGTTCACGTGATCTGAGACTGCCGAGGGTTCCCGGTTCGAACTCCTAAAGATCTCTGGCTCGACTACCAAGGGTAGCGGCTTTTGCTTTTAGACCCCTTAAGCGACAACTGAAGACTTCTAGTGCCTCTTAGGTAGAAACTTGATATTATCGACAAATATTGTCAAATACTCCGAAATAAGAACACACCTTGGAGTGGCGTTATATTGAGTAAACAAAACGAACATTTACTATGCTATGCTCCTATTATTTAGCACAGAAACACTTCAAACAGAAACCAGGCAGTACAGCTCTTTGGACGACATCATGAGCAGGCAAACAGCAGTTTTTCGGGTGGAGCTCGAATTTATTATCAGGTTTAGTGTAACCGGCAACACGTTATGCAATAAAGTTGCGGCAGAAGCGACGTCTCATCGACTGCTCACCCGCCGACCGCAGTGAGGACCACACCACGGTCTCACGGGAAACCGTGTGCCACAGTTCGTCTAAACTCCCCTTGCGTATTCCGGGCACGTCCTTTTGCACGTGAGCTACAGGTCTGAGAACGGGGTCAAACCAAAGGTTGGCTAACACAAGCGTGAGAGGTTAGCTAGAGCGCTAGCGGCAGAAACGTGCTTTGGTATATCTGATCTTTCGAATCTTATCTACGGAACTACCGCCCCTCGGCGCTTTCACAATGTGTGAGCTTAACTTGCACTCGCGTAAATTCGGCGTGTTGCGTGCACAGGACGCTTTTCAGGGAGTAGTGCTTTCTCTAGGTGTAGCTGTGGGCATTTTGCAAAGATCCATGCACATATAACTTTTTCTCCTGGGCATAGCGTGTAAAAATTGTATGCTGCACGACATATGAGTTGCTTGAAGCAATATTCGTCTTAATAAACAGTCGTGGGCAAGCATAGTCATGAAAATGACTCCACAAGAAATATTAGTAACAGAAAACTTCAGTTTACCTTGATGGTTCAGTTAACCCTTATGGTTTACCCTTTTGACTGACTTTAACCCTGAATGGAAAAGAGGACATAAGCTAAAAGCTTTTTATACTGTGAAGGAGAAAGGAAGCATAATAAAGAAAAACGTCAACAAGTATGGCCCACAGCAGGAGCAGCGCTTACAGTGTAAACCTGTAAGAAAGGGGAAAAAAAAGGCGGGGGGGGGGGGGGGGGGACGGCAGGCGCTCGCTGTGCCCACAAACTCATGCACGATGGGCCGTCACCTCGACATCGGTATACGTTGCCCGCATGTATTAGGAGCGCTAATTAGCGGTCCTGTCTTACTCTACACAATTTGTATAATGCTGAACATACCTTTATTGAAAAGCTCCCAAAGTGTGGTCGCCGGCTGCTCAAACGCCCGCCACCGTCAAAGTCTTCATCCCACTTTCATATATTTTATTGCCTGTACTTCGTAAACCTGGCCAGTTGCCACAAAGCGGACTACATATATATATAGTGATTTGAGAGAGTGGAAGAGGCGCTAGTTTCTGTCGCCCAATCTAGGGACACGGCGAAGCGCCTTACCGGACTCAGCAGATAGTCCAGCTTGACGCACCGTCCTCCCCGTCCCCCTCGCACCCTCCCACCCTCCACTCCCGCTGATGCAGGAGAACACCCTTGTCCCATCCGCTATCCTCTCTCTCCATAACCCCCTTTCCCCTAGCCAGCACATGGGAACAAAACGCTTCTGGCACGCCTCAGTGCGATGTCACAAGCGTAATGCTACACCCACTGACAGTGCCCACAAAAATAAAACTAGTTTACCTGACTTCAGACAAGACAAATGAATACACGTGCGCATGTAGAACAAGCAGACGAAATATGAACCTCCTCTAAACCATTGCCAATGTAGAACACGAGCAGTTTTGCACAACCCAAAGCGCATGATCTGGTGATCATTTTAGCGTATTAAATGTTAATGCGTATGCCCGTGGCGCGTGCAGAAATAATTAAGCATGCCATAGGTGAGTGCTTTCAGCCGCTTCATATTCCAACGCTAGTCGCTAAGTTATTTTCCTTGGTACAGTTCCTGCTGTTCAGATCATCGTTCGTTATTAATAAACTGTTGAAATACAAACACCATTTTATTTTAGCGTCCGATTCAGTCTTTACGGCCCGCTAACATTGGTAAGCCTATTAGAGCGAATACAGGCTCAATAGACTTCATTTTGTCATCCATTCCCCCGTGCTCTGTTTTCAAATGCTCTGAAGGGTCAAGTCTCTAATGCGGATTATAGGAATGGTAGGAAAGGAAAATACACGTTTTTAAACTACGACAACAAGATCCTAAACTCCAACATACGTTCCATAGAAAACTTGCAAAGAACTGTAGCTTATTAAGACGCGTTGCTGCGTTTCATCGTCCTCTCCTAAGCTGTGTGCTTCTCTATTTTGCGAGAAAAAAACTTAAGCCATCGACATTAGCGGTAGCGTCGTATGTCCAACGAAGCGAGAACGACGGGTATCGAACGTTTCGAATTAAGTGAAATTCGCGGTCTCGTTTTTACGAGCGGACCATTAGCATAAAGTATGAAGGCACGCGTTAGCCGAAGTTGGAGACGTAGTAAGTGGTAGCCGGGAGAAGTGATGTCACCAAGCTGGCGTCATAATTGAACGGCCGTGTTCTGCCTGGCTAATCTTTCTATAGGAATATTCACCCTGTAAAGAGCCGACAGTCAAAGTTTATGTATGCATCAGAGACGACAGACGACTAATGGGTGAGCCTCACGGGATTAGATATATCGTAATTTTCTCCTACTAATCCAAATATATAACGCAAGGCGAAAGGTAGACGGGATAGATAGGCGCAATAACTGCCCTTGTCCCGTGTGCTTCTCCTCACCTTTCGTTATATAAACATCGTGAAGCTGACACATTTCGTAGAACCAGTCCCCACAAATTTTTCAAGCTTCTGTTCTAAAAGGAATATGTTCTGATTCTGACTAGAAGAGGTCCCTTAGTCGCAGCGTTTTTAGAGTATGCGAGCAGTATGATTCGTTCTCTGGAATAATTTTGACAACTCGTGTCGCGCTTGCCTTTGTATTCAATTTGCATGCAACGCTTACGCTTAGAAGAAACTAAATTGAGTAAGGATCGCACCACGGCGCTTCTGGCGCTTGATTTTATTTGTAGTTTGGTTCTCATGGGAAGGGGGGGGGGGGGGCGCAGAAGTGTCACCGATAGCGCTCTAAATTATTACCGCCAAGGCTTTCTGATGCCGGCAATTATACTGGTGCTGGTAAGTACACGGTACTTGCATGCGTTTGCAATTAAGGGAGAAGATGTGCTAAGCTTCGCAGCAGCTCCTGACCCCCCCCCCCCTACCTTCCCTATAGCTGGTGTGCTTTAACATGGAACAGTTCTCCATTGCCGCAAAAGGAACTTAAGAACAGTCCTGCAGGTACATTGTCAAACCTGAAGCAAACGTTTGTACATGTGCCACATTTTTCCTATGAATGCTCTGTTAACCGTTACATATCCTGAAACGGCAGCCGCTTGAAAGGGAGGTGCTGTAGTATGTCGCCAAGGAAAAATACTTCTTAAATACATTGTGCATGGTAGGAGAGTAAACACGAATTTTTCACCACGCGGTATAATCCCTGATATTTTATTTGTCGTGCCCTTACTGACACTCTACATACATTGACGTTTCGCCTGTAAGTGGATCTTATAACTTCAATATCTTACATTTAAATAAGATGTTACGGGTGCTTACGGTATTTCCTCGTGTGAAAAGTGAGAGCAGGTGTAGGCGTGTGTTTGTATGTGAAGACATCAAGAGGACAGCGATTTCACAGTTACACGCATGTTATCGTTATCCCAGATTTACCTCCTGAATCCACGACGATGAACCACTTCCAAGGGATGCGTCACTCAACGTTCAGAAAGGGCCGGTGAGCTTCTGTCTGGGCTTGGCTCAGGAAGTTGTGTTCTCCTTATTGGCATGAAGATATTGTTAGGAGACTGGTTTGTGCCTGCGCAATGATATAGCCAACCTCGGCGAGAAAAGACTACGTGGAAAAAGTGCGAAAGATTCGACGCACTTGCACCCTACTATGGGAGAGCTTTTGCAGCTCTTTCGCTGTGTCTTAAAGAAAAAAGTCACAGTTTCGCCGCAAGGGCGAAGCAATGAATGCGATAGGAAAAAATTGTAATGCTATAAGAAGTGAGGCTCGCAGCTTCAGGAGCAATATGAATTGTAGCAAACATGCACTTTCTAAGTGAGCGCCTCCCGTGGGCAGCGCGTACTGGTACGAAGGGCTTTATACGTTGTGTGTCACAAAGCTGCACATACAAATCTGGGGGAGGCCGCTAAATGAACAAACAGAAGACGAGCGCGAACTATCAAGTGAAGCACGCACGAAACGAACGCACAGATATACACCGAACGAGCGCGAATAGGCTGTCACAATGGATACTCTCAGTTTGAACAGCGCTCCTGTTGCAAAGGCGGCCGAAGCAGCGAAGGAAACTAGCGTGCTTCAAGTGTCGAGCTGTGACACTTGATAGTTCGCGCTCATCTTCTGTTTGTTCGTTTAGCAGCGTCCCTTGAGCTCGAGTGACTTTCGTACGCTCCCTTAACACCAGCGCGGACATCACAGTGAAAGCTCGAAACATTCCTCTTCCTCTCACCACGAGACAACCGCGCGAGCAGACAGCGGAAAGGCAAGGCCCTGCGCAAATAGAATAAGCGAGCGAGCTGGCCGACAACATTTAAATGCGCCCGCTGCGCTCCTCGCACCATCTCGCTGGTAATGAAGAAACGCTTATAAGCGCCAGCCGTCTCTGAGTCCTGCCAGCGGTAAAGGGTGTGTATATAAGGCTCGCCGTTAGCTCCCTGAAGGATCTGCTCTTCATGGCGTAGTGGATAGCGCCACGCGCTGCGGAGCGAGAGGTTCCTGGTTCGATTCCGCGCTTCGGAAGCCTTTATCTGGCTTATTTTTCCTTCTGGCTTATATATATATATATATATATATATATATATATATATATATATATATACGGTTCATGACGGTGGCGACGGGGACGGCGAAAACCAGCCGAGACTGTCCATATAATTGCTATCGCAATAAAATAATCCTGAAGATATAAAATCCTAGAGCGTTGTATGGGCCGAGTCGCATGAGCTGAAAAACCTAAGCCAATGCGACTGATGAGAGATCTATGTACGAAGTGAGGAGCAGTGATTGGCCTGCGATTCCTTTGTGTTTCTCTTGTCTTTGTCGTCGGCGTTTCAAAATATTTTCGCTTAATTTGATCTAATTATGCTATTATTAGCCCTTAATATGTATCATTGATATCCTTACACTAACTTGGTTTATCCTAACTATTCTTAATATTGACCCATTTATTTTGTTTTTAACTATTATTGATAGGGTTTATAGGAGTTTATCGATGTATGTAAGCTTGCGTTCCTGCGCTTCAGCAACGCTCACCTGCATTTCCATGGTGTTTCTCCCTTGAAATTTATTGTCGGCGTTTCCGAATGAATGTAGTTAGTTTTATGTCCTTATGCGTTTCATCCCCTTGATGTTTATCTTTTATTTTATTAAACTAATCTGGTTTATTTCAACCATTTCTTTATCTTAACCGGTTTGTAGAGTTGTTGGCATGTTTTGGCGTTGTATTCAACTGCTCTTTTCTGAGCGTGACAACGACACGAGATCAAATCAAATCAAATCAAATCTTTTATTTTTCAACTAGAGTGTGGAATCTCTCAGGCGAAAAGTAGGTTATAAAACTACTTGACAGTGCCTGACGGCCCACGTGATGACAATAAACGGACACAGCCCTGACTTCTAAAGCTCCGCACTTAATAGCTGTAACCACGACCGTGTACACAGGGTAAGCTGCAAGCCAGCGATAAATTGGGGATACTTATGGATTACTAATTATGAATAACTGATTGATTGAGTTCCAGGGTTTCACGTCCCAGTATCCCGATATGATTATGACAGACGCCGTAGTGGAGAGCTGCGGAAATTTCGACCACCTGGTGTTCTTTCGTGAATTGACTGAGGTTAATTCACTAGAGTAATCTCTCTAGGACTCGTTCTTTGGACTGACTTCCCTCTCAGGTGCGAAGAATCTTATACGCTCGGGCTGTCGGCGTCTGCTGTCGTCGTCGTCGTTTCCCGTCACGATAAAGCAACTTCTTGAACTATGGTCAAAAACAAGTCTCTAATTCGTCAAAAGCGGCTGAGAATAAACTAATATGACTTAAACAACTTTAAAATGCAGGAATGATCATGAATTGATTGCATTAATTAACACAAATTTCTTAAAATTGCTTCTGACACGACATCCCAACACATACATTGTCTGACTGCATTGCTTCCAGGTTCGGTCCGCCCTTTCTGTCGCCTGGGCGACACAAGTGCAGATTTGATGAAACTCGTTCGCGATTCACGTGCTTCTGCGGGAAACACCAGCGCATCACTGCTTCGCACCTCTCAAGCTTTCATGTTAGTGGAACATTTTTTTTTTTTGAAGAACAATTGTGCAGGAATTACACTATAGTCGCTGAAGAGATTTTCGCTTTTTGACCATGTTTTGCAGTATTTTCCTGCTGGAATTTCACTTGGATGTATTCGTAAAGTATGCGACAGACATTGGATCAAACACACGCTCAAACCTTTGTATTCGCATTTGCGTTGCGCCTACAATTTTGGTAACAGGGATTTGGTTATTTTTGTGACTTTAATTAGTCACAGGGTTATTTATTTCTTATTATCTCACTTTCACAACGCAGGCTATACATTTCAGGTAACTACATCAGTCAAGTATAGTTGCCTCATTCTCATAACGAGAGACCGTTTTGTCAGTGCTGCTGAAAGAAAAAAGAAGTTTCGATTTTTCCACGGCTAAATCGCTTTCTCATACGTAACAAACCTTATATCGGCAAAAATACTTTCCGCGTCTCTTCTCCCACGGCTGGGGAGTACAGCCTTGAGAAAAGTAATGACCATGCAAACGAAAATGCCTCGTTCACTCAAGTGTTTCCTTGCTTTCCATTTTTAATGAGGTAATTTATTCGGAGCCTGGTTGGTCTGAACAACAATTTCATTCGCTGATGGTTCTTGTTGTGTTCCAAACTAAACTCAACTGCGCATTACATAGGCAGGTATCAGCGTCCCCAGTGGGGCAACCAAAAAATATAAGCCACATGTTTACGATTTCGGCACCGTGAGCAGCTTCCGGTCTTCTAAGCCCAATCTATTCCCGGAGGAGAAGAAAACAAAGAAGTCCTCATGCAGGAGAGTCTATATTTTCCTCGAAGCCTCATCAATATCTAAAGTTGGACGGGGTGCAACGAAATGAACAAAAAATTTGATCCATTCAGAAGAAACAGTGGAGATCGATTGAAACATACATGATTAGATGGAGGGGGCAAAGTTGTCCTTTCCACCTCCCCCCTCCCTTTTTTTTGTACTGTATATTTTAGAGTAACGAACAAAATTTGTGAGCAATGTTACTTGATTTCGGTAAATGCTGCAAACAGCGCCGTAAAATGAAGTGGTTATACTGGTTGTGATTACTATATAACCGAAAATTAAAGAGGAAATAACAGGACACCTGTACTTGAATTTTTTTTATTTATAGATACTGCAAGCGAATTCCGAGCGAATGAAAGAAGGTCGTCAATTACAAAGCGTATTTTATAATACTCTGACCAGAAAAAAAGTTGCACCCATCTTCGCCATACTTTGTGAAGGAAATCGATAACTTGCGTAACTTCCAACTAACCTAAGGAGCCTTGAACTTTCCTCGCCCTCTGCTGCCACACTCCTTTAATGCGTGGAAGCGAGATGAGAATAAGCTGGACTATGCCATGCATAAACGCAAAACCGTGACTCCTGAAATGCACTCACGATGCAGAAAATCACCAATTGAAAAAAAAAATAAGGCAGATCCCACGTGCAGTGGGAATCAAGCAAATGCGAAGCACGCCTCAGGAACGTAAAATGGATCTGCATCGTTGTGTCGCTATACCGATTTTGGTACATACGAAGTTAACGAAATGGCCGCAAGAGCAGCAAGACTGTGGCATGTAAACTATGCCGCTCATGACACACATATCATTATTGCAATGTTATGACCTGTCATTTACTTTCGTCATGCAGTCGTGTTGTATCATAGCAATTTTGGTATCGATCCCATCAACGAAACGCGTGGAATGTAAATCATGCCTCTCATGGCATGCATATGCTAATTTTCATGTTATGACCTCACATTTATGTTCGTCATGCAGTGATCTTGTGGCATACCAATTTTCGTATACATCCCATTAAAGGGACTTTGAAACAGTTTTGACAATTTTGTGCAAACATGGTGATCCAGTAGAGCGAGTCATTAGGACCATTTCAGGGCAAATTTCAACGCTGTGCGTAAAGTGTGGAATTTACAAGAGGGTTTTCAACATGTGCATCGGAAACGACCGCAGCGGCTCGCCAAAAGGTGTTTTCAAACGCCCCCGCCAACGACCGATGGAATGGGAGGTCGCTGATTGGCCCCTAGCCATCACGTGCACGTAATTTTCCCAACCTAACTGCGAACAACGTGCTTCTACAATGCGTTCCTTCGTTTCAGCCAACGGTATCGTCGCGGCATCTGGCGGCGTACACACGAGTCGCCGGCGCTCTATTACAGAGGCTAGCACTGCCGAGGCGGGCGGCCTCAGTAAGGATATCGAGGCGCTATGTCGCCACGGAGGGCTCGGCAGAGCGGCTCACGAGGGAGGCGCTGTCATCGCTAGCGCGCACTCCGCAGCAGATTGAGTTGAGGAGGAAGGCGACAGAAATAAGCCCATAGCTGCCTTAGCGCATGGTGCTTCGCTTTGTTTATGGTGTGAATTATTTCACAATTGTGTTGCCTAATCAGTGACGCAATGTCAAAAAACGTTTCAGGGACCCTTTAACGAAACGGCCAGGAGAGCACAAAGTCGTAGGCGGCTAGATAGATAGATAGATAGATAGATAGATAGATAGATAGATAGATAGATAGATAGATAGATAGATAGATAGATAGATAGATAGATAGATAGATAGATAGATAGATACGCTCAAAGTCGCCGAAGTTCGCTAAGAAATGCTTCGCATTTAATATCACGTTTTTCAAATGAGTATTCCGTTCCTCTGCATCTGTTACAGAAACTACTGTAAAAGAAATGCACCGAGGATTAACAGGATTCCTGTTCCAGTTCACCAAATGCACTGCGCACTTTTCCTGTTATGTTTCCTGGACGCACCTCCATTTATCATTTTTGCGAGATCAGTGAATAGTTGCTCCGAAGATTATTTCCTGCTTCTAAGATTTAAATTTAACAAACCATATGAACAAATGTAGGTAGTAGCGCTTCCGAAGTATTCTTGTCATCTGTGCGGTGTATCTCTGTCCATTAAGTTCTACCGTCAAGTAAACACCAATTCACCCAAAGAGCATGATCTATCTAGGTATAGTGATATTACCAAAATAAAGCAACATGTTTCAAAAGTGTTTTCGAGAACGTGACACGGTTTGTGAAATATTTATTCCATCTCAAGAGGCATCATGTATATGTTGTTCCAAACCGTGTTGTGTTCTCAGGAGGCCGGGTGCAAGGGGGGGGGGGAGGGGGAAGGAGGACGGGGAGCAGTTTCACACTCCTATTTGATGAGGAGAGTCTTTCTGTTTCTGTACACTGACGTTCGATAACTCCCTTGCAAGATCGTTCTAATATTTACGAACATCAAGAGTAACCACGAAATTGACGTGGTGGTAGGAATCTTATATCTAGGTTTTCCATAGAGAAAAAAAATATAGTTGCGGCGAACCTCGGTCGAATCAAAATTCTTTGCACGAAGGAGGTCCCTAGAGATATATGTAGGAGCAGGCGTGGGACCAGCACTGCCATCCACAGCGGTCGCGTTTCCGAGCACTCTGTTCACCGCACCCGGTATGTTAGTGGAGTAGCACGCTTGCACTTTACCGTGTTATTTATTTTTAGGAGCTTTGCCGGACATCTGGCGGACGTCAGAGAGCCTATCTTCGAATGCCCATGAGTATTTGCCACGAAACGAAGCTGTTCTTTGTGAGCATACACGTCGCTATGTTCCTGCTGGTCACGTCCGATTTTGCGCAGTTTGAATACATTTTTGATGTTAGTTAGGGTCACCTTTACACAAAGTACCAGTAGATGGTACTGATATATTAAGCCTATTGGATATCGTGTAGTATGCGCCCGTACCTATGTAAAGTCGTGTTTCCGCACCTATGTAAAGTATTGGAGTTAGCAGTGCTCTGAAACTGATGTGTTAAGTAATGGCTTTGTGGCATTCTTAGAAAGCGTCGATATATTAGTAAGCCTTCTTCAGAAAAAGCCTTCCTTTATTTTGTCGGACACGGTGCATCAATTCAACTCTGACAACTGGAGGTAAAGATTCTGTGACCATTTCGACAGTTGTCTTCCTCTTTTTTTAAGAACGCTTCATGAAAGCTGCCTTATAGATAAGATGCAGCCCACATGTGTGATCGAATACTATGCTGTCCTGAGAAGGACTCTTGTTGTGTCTTTATTGTTCTTCTGGTGCATATTTTGAACTTTGCTTTGCGTACGAGGGTGTTTGCTTCCTTTCGAATAATTCCAGCTGCTGTGCCAGTCCATGAAAATGGCAGTATGAGCCATGGCTCTCTCGTCTACATTTGTAAAAGCTTGTGAAAGAAACACGTGCCTGCATCGATCGTTTTTCTGTAAACACAGGATTAATATTTCAAACAAAGCTATGTCCATGACAAAGACACATTGTCCCTTCTATGGTTATGTCGGTTTCACTCTTTTGTAATCCGATCCACTTAGACGTAATACATTTGGAGCTTCCAAACGTATTTCATTTTTATTTCGGGAGCTTCTTATCTATAAACTCTTGATTTTCGGTGTCAATTATAGCCTGTGCAAGCTGATCAGAAGCACCCTGAAATGGCTTTGACAATTTCGCACAAACGCATTGGGTACATTGTACGAGCCCTTCTTCTCATTAGGGCCTTTCCGTCGAACTAAGCTTTTTATTCGAATTTGCTTTCGTTATATTCACATAAATTTATTCGGCTGTTTTTCTTTGTAATGTTCAAAACCTCTCCTTTCCAGTATTTCTCAGCTACACTCTCGCGTTAAATTTTTTTCAGATGCAAGGTGAGGGGGGGGGGGGGGGGGGGGAGCAGCGAACTTTACAGAAGGGGGCAACGCACCTCCTAAGCAAGTCTGGGAAGGGGAGGGGCAACGCCCCCCCCCCCCCCCCTTTTCCCTACATCCCTGTCCGTACTATACGGCTATCCTCTCTTAGAGCCGTCACTTGGGATGATTAGTCCTAGGATTCGTATTCTGTCGATAATATATATGCGATTTCCGTACCTGTCGTGTAACTATATACGGAATAATGTGTTTGCGCCAGCCATTTGACGGGCACTTCGGGGGAGGTAGATGAGCAGCCCGGATTTTCTGGAAGAGCATGCAGCGAAGTGCCGTTTGGGTGAAATGGGCTTCGCTAACCGAGATGGCTTCCTGCAAACCAGCTTCTAATTCCGCGTCGCTGTCACCGGTGCTCCAAATGGTGACATCGTCAGCGCATATGGTGTGCTCCACATCGGCGATTTCGTCCAGTGAGCGACAGAGCTTTGCCATCGTCAAGTTAATTCAGAATGGCGAAAGAACCGAACCTAGCGGTGTTCTCTTACTGCCCAGTTCAAAGCTCTCCGAGACGGGCTCTCCTGTCCCCAGACAGGCCAATCGATCTTCGAGAAATTCCTTGACGTAGTGGTAGAAACGTGTTCCCAAGTTGTGCTCAGATATGGCTTTGAGAATTGGTGTACTGCACGTTTTTAACAAGTAATAAAAATGAGCAGTCTCACCATGCGCAGTGGGATCCCTGTGCAGGTTTTCTTCCGAATTCATTGCAGCGGGCTGACCATGTGGAACAACTAATACCCCTTCGTGATAGCACTTAGTAATTGTTATCACTCGCTTTAGGCTGTAACGTTTTACGAATAAAGATGCGATATTGCAGTCAACTGCAGGCAATGTGTTGCTGATAGCAATATATTTTGCGAGATGTTCAGTTTTATGTAACACGTTTATCTGTTATATTAAATGAATGACAGAAGGCGCATTTGGGTTTTGATATTCGATACTGGATTCGATACTCGAACCTTAATATTCGTATTTGATTCGAGTTTGGCATATTTGATATTCGCACACTCCTACTTGTGTCCATTCGAGATATATGACGGAAGCAATAGACGAGAAAAGATTACTGGAACTGAAATGACCCTATGCCGTCGATCTCGGTCTACAGCGGCTTCCACTAAACGCGCTTGATCCGTTTGCAGGAAGATGTGTCCTTCCCTCCCATAGAACGACGCGGAGTCGTCGGGCGCTGCCCAAGTAAGTGCTTATTCTTATGGCTTAAAGAAAAAAAATGCAAGCCACTTTCTAGATTTGAAATATCGAGTCTCTTTTTGAAAATACCGGTTCATAGGGCACCATATGTACCGATACTCGCAGCTATGCGCAGCTGACTGGCCTAAAATTGTTCATTAGTGCAGCGTCGCGCTTCCGAACGTGTCGACGTGGGGGCCAAGCATGTCACACTGCAAAGGCGAGGTAAGTGCAACACCTACATGTACCTACCTTCGTTCTTACAATTATTCGTCCTCTTCAATTGCACTGTGGGTATGACTTTAGAGTTAGACCTAATATGGGACAACACCGGCATCCGAGGGATGCAGGCGTTATATCTCTCCGTCGACGACACAACGAGACCGTGGAACTCGTCGAAGAATGCACGCTTCCTCCGTTACAATGAGGGTGATTACTTTCTGCCAAAGACACGTCACAGGAGACGGCAGCAATACCGAAGGGTACAGCGAGCTGGCTAGAGAACCCAGACTGTTCGAACATTCCATCGTTTAGGCGTTATTGTCTCCGGCTGCAACTGATGAAATTACGGTTTAAGCTCGGTTAGTTCGGGCGGTAAACGTTTGCGTGCTAAAATAAATAAATGACAACGTAGAGTAAGCTTACGTCAGCTCACTGAACGACACAAGAAAAGGGAAAAAGAAAGGTTACTCGGCTTGTTTTGAAGCACCTCGTGTTGAACTGGTCAAATTAAATTCGTAGGCTGAATTTTAAAAGCTTCTTCGGGAAGCCGTATTGAACAGGAACGGGGCGCAAGAAAAACAGGATCGCGCGCCCATTTTCACGAGAAAATAAAGCTCCATTGTGGAAGTGTTCTTGAAGTACTTGTCATTTTGCATGCAAGAAATAACTAACAAATGAGTACATTAGATATCTGCGTAATGCGCGGTAGAGAAATGTAACTGAGCACAACTTTGAAGTTTTCTGTTGTTGTTGTTGTTGTTGTTGTTGTTGTTGTTGTTGTTGTTGTTGTTGTTGTTGTTGTTGTTGTTGTTGTTGTTGTTGTTGTTGTTGTTGTTGTTGTTGTTGTTGTTGTTGTTGTTGTTGTTGTTGTTCGCTGCTGTTGCTCTTGTTTTACCCAAATGAGGAGGGAGTCGGAAAATTATTGCTAAAAGTTTATTTAAACAGCGCAGAACCTCAGTGTACATTCAAAGACGTACATACCCAATATTCTGTTGTTGTTTCTTAATTCCAGAATCTGCTTATTGAAAAGAGCAGAACAGTGCCGAATGGCACGTACCACATAGCCGCAGTGTAGCGCCAGATATCCAGAAAGGTGGCACGCTGTTATTGGCCGCATACATTGCAGAAAAAAAAATTCTACGGATCACCCACGCGTTCGTCTTAGGAGGCTTAAAACTGGCAGCCTTCGATACCGCCCATCGAAGACACTTTTGTAAATGCGGTTCCGAACTTTTGACCGCGTGTGACGCATACGCGCACGTGGCACTGATGTCCAGGAGGTTAATTAATACCTAAGAAACTAGCAATTGACCTTCATAATCACTCTCGCAGTTATTAGTTACGTCTTATAGTTGCCTAGCCACATTATGACGCGCTTACGGACTCCATATGACACCTTGATGTTCGAGTAGAAATCTGTGGATTCTTTGAAGTCACACTTTTTTTTTTACGTTTCGGAGCCTGACCTTATTCTAGGTTTCTATTGTGATAACAGTTAAATCTGACGTACCGCCATTTTTGCGCTTTCCGTTTCTGGCAGTTCACAGCTCTCCTTGCAGCCGTCATACAATTACAACCATCACGGGGGCCATCACGGGAAATGATGAATATAGTAAAAACGTTTCATCTAACACAAATGGTGACTCAGCCAACAAGAAAAAGTAACATTTTAGATTTATTCCTAACGAATCGGCCTGATTGGGTGACCTTGATATCAGTATTGCCCGGTCTAAGTGACCATGATGTGATAGAGTGTGAAATGAACATAACTTATGTTAAAGAAAAATTTAACGCCATCCGAAAGATGTACAATTACGAGCAAGCCAATATTACAGCTATAGGTTCTGTACTACAAGAATATTTACCAGAGTTTGAATTGCTTACAGAAACTTCCAGTGTGAACGATTCATGGGTATCGTTTAAAACAAAAATTTTGGAGCTAAGGGACAGTATGTACCGTCATGGGTTCAGACGGCTCGGCGTTCTCGAAGCAAGCAGTGGTTCAATGCAACACTACGCTCTCTTGTAAATAAAAGGCAAAGAATATATGCTAACTTCAAGAAAAGAGAAACCTTCTCATTGAAAGAAAAACAGCGCGCTATTACCAAGGAATTACAAAAGAACGACGGAAGCAAAGCAGATCTTTTTTGAGTCTTTCAACACGCGGATGCAAATCAACTCGAAGGAATTCTGTAAATATGTCAAACGTAACGGCAAGGATAAGGTCTCTATACCACAGCTTGAGCAAGGCGACGAAATAATAGAGGATAGCCTTATTAAAGCCAATTCTTTTAATAACTTCTTCGCCTCCGTTTTTTCCTCGAAAGTGTCGTATGAGCTACCAACTTACCCTAGCAATGTGAACATACAAGATATGGAAGACATAGTGATTAATGAAGGTGGAATCACCGCCCTTCTGAGACGGTTGGAGCTTTCCAAAGAAGCCGGCCCTGATGGACGGCCATGCGGCCTCCTGAAGTTGTGCGCACAATTTATCGCTCGATATTTAAGAGTGCTGTATTCTAAATCACTATTCACAGGCTGCCTTCCAAGTGAATGGAAACAGGCTTGTGCTGTGCCCATTCATAATCGGGGCCCCGGCAACATGTATGTAATTACAGACCCATATCACTAACAAGCTTATTATGCAAAACCATGGAACACATTTTATACACTAGCATTATGACGCACATTAACACTAATTTCTTGATTAACCCTAAACAACATGGCTTTAGACACGGTGTATCTTGTGTCACGCAATTAACTGTATTTGTTCACGATGTGTGCGAAGTGCTAGATCGAGGAAATTGTGTTGATTCTTTGTTTATTGACTTCAAGAAAGCCTTTGATGTTGTGGATCATGACTTATTAGTTTACAGACTGCATTGTTTCAACATTAATCCCCAAGTAATCGCTTGGATAAAGGAGTACCTCACACTGCGATCACAATACGTAGTAATAAATGGAGCGAGCTCGGATGTCATTGAAGTAACCTCCGGCGTCCCTCAGGGGTCGGTACTTGGTCCCTTGTTATTTTTAATTTTTATAATGATGTGTCTTCAAATGTTTCGTCAACGATGAGATTATTCGCTGACGATTGTCTTGTGTACCGCGAAATAACCTGTTCAGATGATGCTAAAGATTTGCAGAGTGATTTAGATCAAATTTATGAGTGGTGTAAGAAATGGAACACGCAACTAAACACGCAAAAAAACGGTTCACATGCATTTTACAAGAACAAAAACGGTAGAGCATGACATATTACATCAGCCAATCTCAGTTTGGGTAGCGTTCAGGAATTCAAATATTTAGGAATTTACCTAACACGGTCCATGTCTTGGCACAATCACGTTGATCGCATCACGTGGAAAGGTTGCAAAATGTTGGGCTTTTCGCGACGGAACACCAAGCTCTTTCCTAAAGAAGCTCGAGATCTGTTGTACAAGACATATGTACGGTCTATCCTGGAATATGGTTGTACGGTTTGGGATCCCTCCAACAAACATAGACGGAGACAAACTTGAGAAAGTGCAAAATCTTGGAGCCCGATATGTTTTAAATAACTACTGCAGACAGCTCAGCATGACTGCTGCAAAGCATAGATTGGGATGGGAGCTGCTTTGCGAAAGAAGAAAAAAAATTGCGACTAAAATTTTTCCACAACATATATAACTCTAAAACTGGCATAGATCGCGATAACTACATTCTGCGACCTCATTATATATCAAGCCGTGTGGACCATGCGCATAAGGTGCGCGAACATAAGTGCCGAACGGAACTACTCAGAACTTCGTTTTTTTCCCCAAACCATCCGTGACCGGAATCGCCTACCTTCAGCAGTTGTGCATATTACTGATAACGCCAGCCTCGCTGCGGCGCTTTGAGTGTGTATGCTTGCTTGTTGCATTGAAATGTAATACTACCGTGTGCCGTGCTCAAGCTATTCCTGTACCTTGCTTTCATGTTTGTATTATATGTATGCACCCCCCCCCCCCCCCCACTGTAATGCCACCAGGCGCTGTGGGTATTATGAATAAGTGAATAAATTTATGAATAAAAGGAGGCTTTAGAAAAAGGAGTTTTCTGTTTCATTGGAACTGCGCGCACGAAAAGGAAATTCCTTAGTATGGAACATTAAAGTAAGCAAGCTAATGGATGTGGCGCAAATTCAGATTCTTCTGCAGGGCCGCAATGGTTCTCTAAAATAGCCTGCATTAGTTAGTTGTATTCGTTCGTTAAGCTTGCTGAATGGAACACGGTCTGTCCGAGCAGATGGCATAATGGCCGTCTTTCAAATACATTTCGCATACCTGCTTACAGCAGAAGGCACCGAAAACCTGAGCGAGGCTATACGTGTGTTTTGCACAGGCATCTCCCGTATAGCCGATGTGCACCATTAGAGACTATGTACACTGGCGACCCTTGAAAAGCTTCGCTTTTTTACTTAAGAAATAAAGGCCTCATCAGCGACTGCCTCTGACGGGGTACCACTCATCTTTTACAAAATTTCATTCGGTGAAATACGTGTTCACCTTTTGTCGATTCTCAGCGGGCTTCTTGTCGACGGGAATCGTCCAGAAACTTTCCGAGAAAGTCGACTTATGCTCATCTTAAAAAGCGGCGGTTCACCGTCCGACGCGAAATCAAGGAGACGTATTTGGTTAATTACAAAACTTTGGCCATAAAGGATTAGCCGCTGTTCTAGAACACTTCATGACGGCCGTTGTCCCTTGAATAATCAGTAACGCTCACACATGCAGTGTTCCTGGCCATACGACGTTTTCCTCCCTTGCTTTGACCGGTGATCTGCTCACGTTTGGCGTCTCCGTTTTCCTATAAGACAGGTCTCAAACGCGTGGTCTGCGGGCCACATGCGGCCCGCGGACTTTCGCCAGCGCGCGGCGCTGACATATCTGCCTTTGCCCAACAAGAATCGCCGTCCATGTTGTAGTCATTCGGGAGACCATTATTGATATATTTCTCGAATTCTGACGCCAAATCTCAGAATTGACCCACATGAAGATATGGGAGGTGACTTCTTTCAAATGGCAAAGCTAGTTGAAACTTTGTTCATATCTACCCCTCCCCTCTTCTGCTCCCACGTTCTTGACTGTCCTGGCCCTTGTGGAGGGACTAAATGTCGTGACTGTGGCCCGCTAGCTGAGTTGAGTTAGACACACCTGGCCTTGGCCAAGAAAAAGCCATCGATGATGTTTAGCGAATGTATTTCTAGTAGTCGTTAGAGCATTCTGACTTTCCCTCATGTTTAGTAGAAGTTCTTCGTCCACTTCATGCAGACCAGGAAGTCTGCCTAGTAATTAATGGCCACATAACCAACCACATCGCCATCAGGAATGGTATACGCTATAAACAAGGGTTGTCCACGCACCGCACTTCTTTTCGTTGTCTGTATACAGCCTTGCTGAAACAGATCCAGAGTTATGAATCCATACGAGGGTTCCCCCTACCTAGCCAGGGTGAGGTAAAGATAGCAGCATACGGATAATGCTTGTTTGTTTATTAGAAACATTGGTAGCTACAGCGCCTCTTGGTAGCAAATTCACATGTCTATAGCTGCACATCTCATGCGCGTCTGAATCCAGAGGAACAGTCAGGACACTGCGCTTTGGAACATTTCGTGAAGATATTCTCGATGGTTTCCACTGGATTGAGAAAGTACAAATCCTGGATGTGACCCACCTTGGCTTCGGCGATGTAGACCGCACCAGCTGCAATGAAACCAAAGGCAACGCTTCAGCGCATTGAGGTCACCAGAATTTTCCGTTTACCCTTTTTCGAACGCGCATATTTCGTCAAGACGAGCATTGCAGCGCTCGGGTTCTACGTCTAAACTGCACGCATGCCTTATCGTGTTATGCAGTTTTGCCGCTGTGCGTGCATGTGCAGCCTCCTTTTTGGATGGGCATACATAAGCGTCGCAAGAGTCCTTGTCCACTTACCGAACTTTCTGAACTGATATTCTGCATTAGGGCGTTTGTATATTGAGGAAGTGAAGGCGACTGGCGGTCTTGCGGCGACGCCCGTAGGTCATGTTTCCTTTGGTACATCGAGCAAGAGCGATGATGATAGTACACATGGATGAGTAACTGATCATACTTGGAGAAGAAGCCTTCGTCCTGCGCTGGCCAATGCGATTTCTTCGTCACAGAAGCGCTCAACTGACCATGTCTGTCCTCCCTAACCAAGGTGGGCGATTGTACTGTTTTATGTCTGAAAGAAGCATCTGCATGGTTACGTGCAACGTCACTGACCACATTCTGAATTTTTGCATGCACTCCCAGTCTTCCATGTGCGTGTGAACCAACATCACGTATTATAATGTAAAACGCAAACAAGCATTAGATGAATGCCAATGTCTCTGCACCGTAGGTAAATTTCGGAAAAAGGATATTCTCTTATGCCCGGACGATTCCATTTGAACGCCCGGTATTCTCGTTTGAGTACCCGGATGGCCTCGTTCGAATGCCTTATGCTTGTTTGTGTGTTCCCCGATGATCATTGGGGAAGCCACATTTAACGGCCCTTGCTTTTGACTAAAGGTCACGGCAAGGTCACCGTCAATAGGAGGTACGAGGATACCATGTTCAGTACGTAGATATCAGCTTCACAAGCGTCTCATCTATAAAATTATAGCTGCGCCTTTACACATAGATCAAGAATCCGTAACAAGCGAAAAAAACCGTTGTTTCAGAGAAAATATCTCCGAAGAGTCAGTATCACCGGAAGTGCGGAACGATGAGTGGAACGATGAACGCATGGATTATTGCACGGTGTAGGACTAGGGGCCTCATAGGCGATGTACTTCCGCTTTGTGGAATCGAACTGCGGGATCCGGTCCGGCGATGAGGTGCAGTGTGCACAATGCGCAGCTGCATGTAGTTCCAGCTTGCGGAGTGTGGACGCGCATGAAAGCCTGTTTTTCGTTGAGAACCTCTTGCCTTTACCCTAAAATATTCGGCTGTGAGCCCCATCGACGCGTTGATACTCAGTAGAAACACCGCCAGATACCAGCACGAGCACGAAGACAGAGGAACACGCTTGCTCGGCGGAAGGCAGCTGAGAGATTGTCATGTTTGCTAGCTTCAAGTGCTGCGTATAAATATCGCTCCACTTGCGCTGCAACAGTGGCCGGTTCTGTGACCTAATTCTCATATATATATATATATATATATATATATATATATATACATGTGTGTAGCGGCGACTGGCGATGCCAACGGCGGCAAAAACCCCGTTCAAGTGTCCGTATAGTTTATGGTTGCATCGCGCATCACAGCATACCTCAGAGTCCAAAGGGACTGATATAATAATACTAATGACATCGCACATTACGCGCTCAGCTCATGTGGGAATAGATCAGATTTACCGCGGGTGGCAGAAGGGCGACGGGTGTTTGGTACATCCATCCCATACATAGTCATATTTTTTTCCCATCTTACGGAGCTGCGGAACTGCCCTCCCTTTCCCCCTTTATCATCTCTAGTTTTCCTTTCTTGATGGATCATCTTTCGCTTTTTTTTTTTCATGGATACTGTCGTGTCGAGGAAATAAATTTTACTGGAAGAGTGGTGCATGGGGAAAACTTCATGCTACGATGAAAGTTGTTGGCAGTGGCATGAAACGTAGTAGCACTGCATTTTAATATTTTTTATATTATAGGTAATAATTTTTACAAACTGAAATTTTATATACTTCAGGCCAGCTTCCGCTCGCCGATTGACAGAAAATAGACGGAATCGTATCTCATCTACAAATTCAATGCCCTCCAGCATATAGCCACACACGTTTCAAAGGGAAACTTTTGTCCTTGGAAACGGTTGGGGGTTAACGACCGTGACGGTAAAAGGTCAAGTTATTTGGATTATAAAAGCTTGTCGTTGCTCTTGCATTTTTTGCACAAGACATGGAGGCTGTATCGGAGAAATCCAGCAAAAAAGCGCCGTAGATAGATGCAGCACGGAGGCATATATCTCACAAAACTCCCTATTTGTACCTGCAGGATGAAGGTAGAGAAATAGTGAATGCTGAAGAGCTTGGTTTGAAAGATGGAATCTTGGCTGCTCCTCTACGTGGTAGGAGGGCTTCCACCCTGTGTGTAAAATGTAGAAAAAAAATACACTTACTTGTCGTCATAATATCCATGGTTCTTTCCTTCACATGGCCTTCACATGGCCTAAAACAGTCTATATGTCAATAACTAAAAAAAATCTAAGAAACTGTCGTTCATCTACAAACTTGGTTCCGAACTACTTAAAGAAGTCAGCGAATATAAGTACCTGGGAATCACAATAACCAATAACCTCAGCTGGAATACGCACATTTCCAACATATCCAACTCCTCATTCAAGAAACTTTGCTTTCTCAGACACAAAATAAAACATACACCTTGTATCACTAAATTAATGGCTTATTCATCTCTAATTCGACCTAAACTCGAATATACCAGCATTGTCTGGGATCCTACACAAAAACTAACATTGATACTCTCGAAATGATTCAACGAAAAGCCGTTAGATTTATCTACTCTAAAAATCGTAACAGGTACTCTCCCTCTAGTCTAATGACACAGCATAACATTCAAACGCTTCTGTTACGCAGGAAAATACATAGACTAAAATTTCTGTTTTCGCTCAAAAATAATCTTTTAGCTATAGACCCAAGTCATTATTTAAAACCCCTTACAGCTCGTAGAACACGTCATCGACACGCTGGCTCTTTAACACCCTATCGGACAAGAACTAATCATTTCAAATATTCCTCCTTTCCAGGCACCATAACAGATTGGAACCACCTAACCTTTTCAGATTTATCTAACGCTGATTTCTTAGAGCGTGTAACTATTTGACCTTACTGTGATTCACTTACTATTTTTGATACATTCATTGACTTATCTCATATTCTCTGATCCATAGTCTAATAGCTACTGCAGTGACTTCATAAAATTGTTTTATTTCTTCTTTCTTTCACGTGTATGTGTGTAACTGTACGTATGACACGATCATGTCAACGTGGCCATAATTTGAAGTATGTCTGAACTTTACATTTATTTCACTGTGTTGCTACTTTTGCTGTTTACACGTCGCATTGCTACTTCATCATACTTATATGGTTTGTTCCTTCCTCCTTTTCATGTTTGCTTTTGTTTTATATTTATTAGAGCTATTTCTTGTTCGCGTTGTTTAATTGTATTTCTTTGTACATTTGCCCCCTGCCTGGGCCCGTTCTTGGGCCTGCAGTATGCTTTAAATAAAAAAATAAATAAAACATAAATGTGCTGAATCTTGTGTGGGGGTGCGAACTCCTTTTCACACCACCTGTGTGACGCTAGGTTGACCTCCCTTGAGACAAATAATCGACCCTATCCGCCGCAATGGTCTAGTGCTTGTGGTGCTTGACCGCTGGTCCGAAAGCCGCCGGTTGAATCCCGTCCGCGGAGGTTGCATTTTCGATGGAGGCGAAAACAAGAGGCCTGCGTGCTTCACGTTGCCCGCGCAATGCCAGGGTAAATGACCACTTCCGAAGTCCTCGACTATATACCGAATACCGCACAACCACATGGTGGTTTTGGTTTTGGCACGTGATACACGAGCAATTACTAATACAAACAATTCACCGTGAATGAAAAGGCACCGGCTTTTCATTGACTGCTTATAAGCACGATATGTCTACAAAGTTCTTGGAAGGTTGTGGTTGTGGTTTTCGGTTGTTGCATGGCCTTGCTCAATCACCATCGCAGTATTCCCGTGTGCCCCATTCCGGTTGTAACGAATCCCTTTCTACGTCTGCGCCCTTAATTTCCCACTTCCGCGTTCAGTTTCGTCACGTGCACTTACCTGGAACACTTGCGTGCTGCACATTTTCAAAATGCGTGCGCTGGCACGCAAGGACGCGAAGAAAACCGGTGCGACGTCTTTGCTATCGTACAGAACCTGCCGCCGCAACCTGCTGAGGACCTGAGGACTTAGCCAGCGCACCTTCCGGGGATCGTGGGTGTAGGAGTAATTAGGCCTGACGAATAATTCGGCGGCCGCAGCGAGCGCCATGGCTCCGCCGGGACCGCTAACCCGCAATAGCAGCCCCTGTTCCCCCGCGCTCCTCCTTACGGCCTGATTGCCTTGTTCGCACCATTTCTTTCGAGTAAACACACCTTTCCCAGCGGCGCACCAAGGACGTTCCCTCTACTTTCGTGCAGCGAAAGCAGTCTCTCTCATCGTGCAGCGCATTCTCCATATGAAACATTTAACCACCATTTTTAAATGCGAAGCGTTTCTCGGCGAACTTTGGTCACTTTCACCCTATCTATCTATCTATCTATCTATCTATCTATCTATCTATCTATCTATCTATCTATCTATCTATCTATCTATCTATCTATCTATCTATCTATCTATCTATATATCGAGCCCCGTAAGTCTCGCTGCTCGCCTGGTCGTTTCTCTCGCTTGGTATGCACCGAAAATGTAATGGTAGAGCACGAATGTATGCCGAATATTAATGGTCAATCTTGACATCACTAACACTATATACCTGTCGTGTACGTCACGATTAACGATGACGCGATCACGCATGACTCATACTTGCATTGCTCGGCACCATGTAATGTACGCTGGCATGCGCCACAGGTGATTGAACATTGCAGCCTATGTGAACATAGGACCAACCAAAATCGACATTGCAAATTTCGTGATAACGAACTTGTTTCGTGGGTAAACAAGAAAATGACATAGCGCTTTGAATAGCCTGCCGCTGAAACGTAAGCATAAAACGCAGACAGAGGCAGACAAACGTGCTTCAATCACCGAGGGCAATCTACCACGCTGTAGGAATCGAAACGAGACCACCGAGGTGCAAAGCAAGCATTCTAGCGCTCGGCCACTGCTGCTCTTCCTACGTGGCACATATCATACACCTATGGCCTAATACACCCTTCTGCGTCAGCAGTTGTGGTGAGCACGCTTCTGTAGCGTCAGTTGTAGTGCGTGTTCAGCGCTCTTCTAACAGTGTAAAAATGTAAGAAACAATACATAAGCGCTAATGTCGCTCGGCCTCCTTTTATCCAGCTTTGCTCAGTACTCTTCAAATGCTCTCACAAACGACGCTCTTGGTATGCGCATCAGCGCATCGTAGTGCACATTTCTTTTCACAAAGGCATACTTCTGTGCCGTGAAGAGAGTGATAACGTTACGTCGTAGCATGGGTTAGCCCTGATCGCTACAGAGCTGTCGACGTGGCTGGTAAGACTACGTTACGCAGACGTTGCTTCTGTGGGTTACACTTGGCTGAAGGCAAATGATTCGGCTTAGGCTATTTCCTTGCCGACTGCTTCCCATGACATCGATTCCCACGAATTTGTGGGATCTGCCGGATTCTTCCAACTTTCGTTTGGTGCTTTCGTCTGCGTGACGTCAACGATCGCCGATTCTGCGTTTTAACATTTGTTTCATAACCGAGTGCGTGATTTGTCTCACATCTCCTTCTAGATATTGCCAAGCTTGAAAAAATGTATCCGTTTTGTATGTGCTGTTCGCAAAAGTGAACTGGTAAAATTTGCGGCGGACTTCCCATAGGTGAAGTGTCTTGCGATAGCACTGGTCCGAAACATTTGCTGAGACGACGGCATTTAATTAGTGAACCTAAATAAGATTATTCTAAATAAACATATCAGCCCTGGGCAAACGTGTGCGATACGTGCATCACCCGTTGCTCTTACCTACGAAATAGAAACAGTTTCAAATTTTATAAAATCTCTCCTGCATCCGTCATCCTTATTTTTCCATTTTTTTTAACCTCAACACCATATGGGAATCGCGCCGTGCGCTGAACCTTGCGCTGTACTCCACATTACGGAAGAACATTCTTCCACTTCCTGCCCTCGCATTCCTGAAAACACGGAACAAACACGAGCTCGTTTATTCGTACCGACTTCGAGCGCTAACGAGTCCCACGCGCAACAGCACAATTACCATAAATAGATCACATTTGCCCCGCCCAACGCTGCTCCGCTTAACGAAAAGTCGAGCGCTTCGTCTATACGCTGCAGCGGCAGTCTAATTTGCGCGGCATGACTAGCCATTGTCGCGCCTATTCCGGCGTCATTTGCTATGAAATTGTTTACCAAACAGGCCACGACTCCCTGGGGAGATGGGTGCGAAGAAACGGAAAAAAAAGTAAGGCAACTAAGTTAGCTTTCAGATTTCCCATCACCTTCCATAAAGGTAGCTATGAGGACCCGACTAACGGCTCGTTTATGTCGAAGACGACCAAACTACGAAAGCGCTCGCGGCGAGTGTCGACTCGACTAGGGCGTGAAAAGCAAGAGTGCTGCTGCTCCCCGAGGTTCCTTCGCCGAGCTAATTGAGCGTAGGTTGAGCTCCTCGCTAAAAGCTAGTTTAGCCAACCTGAACCGAGCACGTTCTCTCTGAGGAGTGCTATGGAGAGAGAGCAATAAAAAAATCCACGCATATCCACGGAGTGAATGATGATGAGTGGGCGAAGCTCCGGAGGTTCATCGGTAAAAACCGTGAATCTTCCGTGAATCTTGCCCAGTACATCATCAAAGACGTGACAAACACTGTGTGTATATATACAAGAAATTGTGTATATATACAAGAAGCTGGAGATCGTTCTGTGTTACCGTAAATCACCCGTGACATTTCCCACTCATGCATGTCACACACGCGATGTCATTTATGCTCCTCGTCTTTATGAGATTCCTGCGCTCCCGCGTCGTAGATCGTGCCGAGTTCCGGGTGAATTGAGTTAACGCGCACGCTACGAATCCTTATGGTTCAACTACGCACAAATGAAATCTCCCACCGGCACTTCAATGCAAGTCAAGATCCAATGCCTATATATATACATATGGGTGGCCGGTGAACGGTTCTCCAGCGCGAGCTAGCATTCGGTATTTTTCATTCAAGAAACTCGCTAGAAGACGCTGCCTGCGTCAACGTTGTCTCTCGCGGGTCATGGCGCGTTCTCCTTCTTTGCGAGCTGGTAGAGCGTTCGTCGAAGAAAATAGTCAACGCGCGCCTTTCGCTCTCTTTCTCTCTCTCACAAGACAGCAGATGGAAGAGTGAGAGAGCTCGCGCGCCGGGAGGCACGCGCCGAGGGCGAGCGCGAGCCTCCCGGCGCGCCGCACCGCAGCACCGCAGCGCCATCTCGTGATCATTCTGAGACCTAGAGGTGGCTACTACGACGACGCCGGACAAGCCTATGTCCTAAGGAGCTTCGCCCCTAAAAAGGAAGGAAGTGGAAGCCGGAGAGGATCGTATAAACGAATAGGGGCTATCGACAGGAACGTAGTTCATTAGCCACTCGACCACCCGCGGGGGTATGTGTCACGCATGTCGGAGTCGACGTACCGGCTTTCGGACTCCTGTTGAAACGCAGCGATGATATTAGACATTTTTAGTTTATCGGGATTAGCGTAATAGCGTAGTTATCGGAATAGCGGGACGAAAATGCGCATGCGCAGTACCGTAAACGGCCGATACCGTTTAGTGTGCTCACGGTATTTCGCAGATTTAACGTTACCGTGTTTGCGTGTTTATCGTAGTTTGCGTAAAACATGGCGGCGGTTTCGGACGCCCGCTTCGAATTGAATTTGGCGTTGTTGTGGCAGGATTCACTTCGTTCGCAGCAAATGACTGTGTAAAATGGCTTCACATGCCTTCAGGTAGCTTCGACGACGCAGTATTAGGGATAACTTAGCCGAATTTTCGAGATCGCTTCCCATTTCGAACGTTGCTAGGCCTAGCGAGAGAGCATCTGTTTACATTTCTGCAACATGTGAATTTATGCTCTTGGCGCTTGGTTCGTATACATTTATTTCTCTTTATTCTCGAAAAGTTAGAATTCCGCTGCACGCGGGAGTGTAAGTGAACATTTTAAGTTTTATTTCTTTTAACTTTTTTTAACGCATGCATCCTTCGCTAGATGGCGCCACAATCACAACTATCGGGCCGTAAACGCTATTCCGCTAAACTAAAGCTCGTTTCTGCAACGAATGTTTGCGGTGCGGTAACGCTATTTCCTTAGCCCCGCTATCACGCCAACGCGCTAAACTAAAATGCCTATTATGATTTCAGTTAGGGCCGCTTTCGCTGCCAACAGGCACCGAGTTATGTAAGCTGCTTTCCACGTTGTGCCTTGTGTCTCCGTACGGTAGCCACGTTAACTACGGTTAAGCGCGGTAACTACGTTCGTTGCTTCGCTTGTGCCTGTTATTTTTCTCTGCTCGTTTGTGCAGTTCGGTTTGCTGTAAGTGCACAGCAACGTATGTACAAATTTGTGTAATAAACGAGCATAGCAATAAAAGATACAGGCGATCATACTACTGGAAGTGACTATCCATCAGAAACGCAGGGCATGAAGTGCTGGCTTATTGAGAAGTTGGGCAAGAAAACTGACAGAAAGGGCCATTTGGGGGATCGAAGCCGCAAATCGCATTACAAGTTCAAACTGAAGCTGACGTAGTGGAATCGAGAACCGCAATGCCCATTTCTGTACTGACAGAACGTATAGCGGTCGTCTTCAAAAACCAAGCCACGCGACTTACTTGCGCCAAGCATAAACAAGCGGCTCAACGATCGATTCTGTGCGTTGCAACTAAAGTCACGGCGCGTTTACCGTTGACCTTCGTTTATTTTACTGCCTTACAATTTCCAGTCGCGGCTGTCTGCAGGATGGCGCAACGCGGCCCCTCAACATTTTGTTTGAGTCTGCAGCGCACGAGACGGCCAAGGAGCGCTGCAAGGGTGATTCCCTGGAGGAACAGGCTTAACCGGGTGGGCGTGGGTCGAGTAAATAAACAAAACGTCTCGGGACCGCGGGCTCTGCGTAGGGACCGGTAAACATCAGCGGGCTTCTTGGAAAGCGCTGAGGCATGGTAGAAGACGGTCCTCTCGGATGTCCCTCCTAGCAGGTCCGTCTAGTTACTTAGACTGCTTTGGAAGTTTTGTGCAAGAAAGCTACTGCACGGCTTTACTTTATGTGGAAGTGAAAAAAAATTAAGCAATGCCATAGCTGCGAACTCACTGCTGTAAAAAGTTTAATCACAGATTCCTGATCAGGAAGTAGTACTGGTTAGCGTTGTACGTCGGAAGCATTTGACATGAGTGCCGACCGCACCTTGACACGGTTTAGGATGCGTTCATGCTGCATGCTGACGTGTCTAGTGGAACCGGCCGTGTGCAGAACAAACAACGCTAAACGTCGACTATGCGCAGAGTAGGTTGTGCGTTAACAGTCCTGCTTTCGCGTCCATACATTTTATCACGGTGAGTAGACTTCTCGGGACATTACATCAGGCGTGCAGATGCCATTAGGCAGTGATCCAAAGAAAGAAAGGTTCTCCTTCTCCTCCCACTTCACACACGTCTGGAATTTTGAAGCACATTTGTTGCATATTGCACGAGGATACCAAAACTCGAAGAGTCGGTCTATTAGGAGCTGGAGGGTCTTCACAAAAGCAAAATAAATAATTGAAGGACCCTGGCCCCCTCAAGAATATGGGACAACCTTTGCGTGTTACGGCGTTTCCCATTTTTCTTTCTTTCTTCCTTTGCTTCCTCCTTTATCACAATATGGAAGGGATTCGCACGGCTCAGATTTAGTGACAATTTTCAAAGCGCAAGAGAAGGAAGAAGTGCGTGAGCTCTATTTTCACGATAATGACTGTTCCTACATAAATAGCCCCGATGACCAATTTTGAGGTAGTACAAGGTTCGCTTGAACAGAAAATTTTAATGTGGAAGCAAGTGGATGGTACATGGCTCCAATTAAGGGAGGTGGGGTGGTTGCATCAGGGGAAGTTACACCCCCCTCCACCGCCGAAAAACAAAACAAAAAAACCCTCCCGCGGCTACCTCATTGTTGGTCTAAGTGTCTTGAACTGCGCCAGCCCCTAGCGTCTTGTGCACTTTAGGTTGACCGCAGTGAGTGAGAAATGGAAAGGAGCACCATGCCTCGTCGACGACAGCAGCACTTCTTCCTGCGAGGTCTCAGAAGCGCTTTCATACATCAATGGGATGTGAGCGACCGAAGTCACGCATCTCGGATTTTCGACAGCACCGTTCTCCCAACAACAGTTCCCTACAACTGCAGGGTTGACAGACTTCGACAAAACGAGTAATGTACAGCGTTGGCGGCATTGTCATGAACCATATCTAAATTTTTTTCCTCAACCTCTCTTCTCACATTGTTCCTTCGAGTTCCCCTTTCCCAGTGCAGAGTAGTAGCCAACCGTGCTCAGCCATCGTTAACCTCTCTGTTTTTCCTTTATCCTCCGTTTCTTTCCTTCCTTTGTTGACAGGGGCAGTCTTTAAGACAACTTGAGGCGGACTAGATCATACCACCATAGCCGAGACGGTGCACGCCTGCCTCCGTTTACTTAACTTTAACTAATTACCCTTAAGCTAAATGACTGTTTCTAACATTTCTGGCTTCCATAAATTGTGGTGCGTGTCATTAGACTATCGTCGTCATTTGTTCAGGTCCTCAAGACTTCATCATCAACGATTCGAGTGTCGCGTACGTTACCCGAAAGGCGTAGGTTCGCTCCCTATTGAATGATGGTGTTCGTTCTTTCGTGAACTTTAATTCGGTTCCATTTATGTTATAATTATTACACTACGCTTAAGCACCACAAGTAATGTCCCTTATGCCTTCCTTGGTTTCATACTCTATTGGCTTCATGACGCTGTGTCCAACGAAGAAACGAGCCCTAGATTCATTCCTTTTTTTTTTCAAATATTATAGCAAACATTCATTTTAGTGGCAACGATACATGTAAAAGACTCTGCATACGACAACGTATTACATGAGGCCATACTCGATGTTCTTGAGACGGTTGGCCTAGGTGGTCGATTATTTCTTTGGGTTGAAAGTTACCTGGCTGCAAGATCATTCTTTTTGTTGACCGACGATGGCCCGACTACGCGACGCTTTACTTGCAGGGGCGTTCCTCGAGGCGGAGTTGTCAGTCTGACGCTATTCAACCTCGCGCTTATTGGGCTTGCTGGATACCTGCCAACTACTATCAAAATTTCGATATACGCAGACGGCATCTGTGTCTGTACTTCAGCAGTTACGCGTCCAAAAATACGTGCGCGGCTTCAAAGAGCAGCAACGTTGACATCGAGCTACTTGTGCAAAGAAGGTCTCAACATACCACCATAAAAATGCGCACTTGTGGCATTCACTCGCAAACTAATTGCGCCTTACGTCCTATCAATCAACGGGCGGGCTATTTCCTACCTCAGAACCCACCGGTTTCTTGGCATCATCATTGACAGAGATCTCTGCTGGAGCTCTCATGTGACGCACATGAAATACGCCTCACCGCTATTACCAAGATCTTCAATTTCTTGGCTGGAAAAACTTGGGGCATGTCGGTAGGCGCCATGGTGGAACTATACAGAGCACTTTTCCTCGGTTTCTTGAGATATAGCCTGCCCGTACTTTCCAACACTTGTAAGACAAATCTTCGCACTCTTCAGGCCGCACAAGCTCAGGCACTGAGAACTTGCCTTGGTTTGCCGCGGAGTACATTATCAGAGGCAACTATAGCGATCGCTCGGGACCAACCAATACAAACGCACGTTGCGGTGGAAGTCTTGAGTACCCACATCAGGCATTTTGCCCGTGCCTGCTGTCACCACCTAGCAACGTTGCCGTCAGACAAGCGGAACGCGTCATTCTGCAAAATGGTCTCCAGGTACTCTGCCAAGCTTCCGGCAGTCTTCACCGCCGCCGCCAAACCGTTGATTCCCCCTTGGTGTCTCATTCGACCTACAGTACACCTTGGTGTGCCAGGAATCAGAAAAAAAGCTGAGCTGTCGTCAGGTGCGCTGAAACACCTATCCCTACTTCTTCTACACGAGAGGTACGCCGACAAAGTGCATATTTATACGGATGGGTCCTCGAACCTCCAGTGTTCGTCCGGAGCGGTGGTTGTCCCAGCGAAAGCTTTCACCATCAGTTTTAAGACAGACCACCCGACGACATCGACAGCTGCGGAACTTGCTGCTCTGCGTGCAGCCCTTTGTGTAGTAAATGAGGAACCACCCCGACAATGGTCAACCTTTAGCGATTCAAAGGCGGCCTTACAGTCCTTGCTGGCAGCCCTGCGGCGCGGGCCTTACGAGCAACTGGTGTTTGAGATCAGATCTCTTCTCCATACATCTCATGAAAAGGGACACCACGTGACGTTTCAGTGGCTGCCCAGTCACTGCGGCGTCGTTGGAAACATATGCTGACAATGCCGCCAGATCTGCACTTCAAGGCACAAAAGTTGAGACCATACCGCTCTCAAGGTCCGACGCTGCCAGGCCACTTCGAGCGATTGCACAGGAGATTACACTCTCTCTGTGGAGTGCCTCAAGCAGCCAAACAATTTAGAGCAGTCGACAACACCACCTGCCGTCTTTACGGCATTTGCGATTGCCACCAAAACTCCGCCGAGCAGAGGCCACCCTGCTTTATCGTTTGTGGTTAAGAGTGGCTTTTACGAACTCTTATTCTTTTATGATCGGAATGGCCGACAGCCCTCTTTGTGACACCTGTCGTCGTGAAGAGACGCTACAACACATCATATGCGACTGTCCTCGTATGACATACAGAGGCAATCACTGGCGTCCGCTCTTGCACACCTTGACCTGCGACGGATGTCGGTTGATGCCATTCTGGAATGTCGACCACACAAGACATCACAGCTGAAGGTTTCAAAGGCGCTGCTGCAGTTTTTAAAGACGACAGACTTGCACAAGCGACTGTAACAGCGATGTGTGATGTCGCATACCATGCAGGTGCCACTGACTCTGACAATGTGCTATATGTGCACCCTCTCTCTCTCTCTCTCTCTCTATCTATCTATCTATCTATCTATCTATCTATCTCTCTCTCTCTTTCCTCTTTCCTTTCACCTTTCAATCTCCCCCGTCCCTTTCCCCTCGTGCAGGGTAGCAAACCGGCTGTCCTACACTGGTTAACCTCCCTGCCTTTCCCTCTCTACTGTTTCCTTCCTTCGTATGTGAAATAGCTACGGGCATGAAGAAATAATTCGCTGTATACAGTAGCGCGAAGATAGAGGACGTGAACAAGCAGAAGCAATGCGAACAGGTGTGGTCAATGTCTTCGTTAACACACCTGAAGAACAATAACGAGAACATGGCACAGGAGCCACAGGAGAAGCAACACCATACATTGAAAAAAAGAAAGATAACAGTACCAGGAGCTTTACAAGACGAGCAGTCGAAGAAAAAGAAGCACGAGAACAAGAGTGCTAGCTACAAGAGTGTGGCCAATCCCCCTCGTGGGTATGTGCCAACTATAGAGGCCACAACAACAACAACAGCAGCATCGTAGCAGAGTGCGGGCGGTGGTCGTAGGAGAGCCATGGTAGTTGTGGTGTATAGTTTTGTGCCGCTTGCCTCGTTCCGGAGAGCCGGAACTCAAGGAATCGAGTCGGCGAGCAAACGGCCGGCTCGAGTGGAAAGCGAAACGCGTCGGCAGAAAGCGCAATCTCGTCTCCGTCGAACACCTCTCGCCATATCAACGCCGTGGAACAAAAAAGGGGAAAGAAAGAGGGAGCGAAGGAAGCACCATCTTCTCGGAAACCCTATCCACCCATGTCGATCGGCGAAAGCGTGCCTCCGTGTCTTGTAGGACACAGCAGGGAATGACATCCTGTTGGCGCCACCGGGCAGAGGAGCGCAGCCGCTTCCGCGAAAGCATCCAAGGGCGGCAGGATATAAGGAAGAGAGAGACCAAGAGAGAGACCAAGAGAGATGCGATAGGGGAAAGAAAAGAAAGGGCGAAAAGAGGGGAGTTGCTTGGGCGAAGCTTTCGGGATACTGGGAGAGATGTGACATTGAAAGAAAGTCGAGTCAGTTGATAGAAAAGAGCGCTCTCTTTTCTTGCGTTGTGTGGCCTTAGCTGCTTTTCCGTTTGAAAGACAGGAGCTTCGTTGCCAAAATAAACGAAATAAAAAGATGCCTACAAATCTAGAGAGCAGGACATGGCACCTGCCCTCCCTTATGCAGTCCCTTGTTTTTGTGGCACTGCTAGTTGTGAGCCGGGACAGCAGCCTGAGTATTTTGTCTTCGGAGGTGGGGGAGGGGAAGGTAAAGGACACTTGCTGAAGGCCGGGACTTTTTGATCGAAGGGCATATGCTCTGTAATTATCGTTAAAAGCCGCAGCCTTTGTGGTAGGTGCCCCGCCCCCCACCCTTCCCTTTCTTCGCAGGACATCACGCGTCGGCACTGAAACGGGATTGACATTTCTAAAAAGCAGTCATTTTCGTAAAGCTTACACACTTCAAACCACTGTTGCAAAAGTGTGTTTTGTGATAATGGAAGTAGCGGCTCCGTAATTGCGAATCAAAATCAGGACCGACACTCTGTCCACTGCGTCTCGCGGGAGCAGCCGTCGAGCGCGGCGGAAGGAGAAAACTGGCGGAAGTGACGTCAACGATGATGGTGGGTTCCTGGCGGCCCCACCATCATCGTCTTGATGCCCGTGGGGTGATTGCGTCAGGAAATACTGCTGTTGTGAGCAGACAGACAGATTTAGATAGACAGGTTTGTTTGGAAGAGTTAAGAGGAAATGTGGTGCACTCTACTTTCCTGACGTTCCGTTTTCATTTGGTCTTAGAAGTAGAAACTTCTAACCCTCGCGAACATAGGTTGCGGGACTTCATTCCTCAATTTCTGCCCGCCGGGGTTGTTAAACTGCCGGAACCTTAATGGACATTTGAGTGCGCTGGACGCCGTCAGCATCAAACAATCGTTAGAACGTTACTGCAGCTTGCGCAAGTGAATCGCCAATCCCCGTTTGTCGAAAGCGACGAAAGCGCGCGAACCGAGTCTGTGAATCATTTATTTATTCCTCGGCGGTTGCTTGCGAAACGTAGGCACTTGTAAAAGTGTTTATACGTGTAGCTGATGCTCCTGCCTATCGTTTACCTTCTTTGTTTTTCTCTTCTTTTGTGCGCTGGCGATGTCGCGCTAGCTTTTTCATGTTTTTCCGCTTCGCCGTAATTCCATGAAGACTGCCTGAAATTTTTCGCGAAAACCCTATCTTCTTGCTCCATCGCTCTTGAATTTTCTCGTTTATGTATTTTTCAGTTTTCGTAAACTTTTTATGGTATCTCTGCAGATAAAAAAGGTGAACTACGCTTTAGGTGTGTCTTAGGTAGGACTCACCAAAGAAAACAACTTGCTCTTGAGGCGCGGACGTGAGCCGAATGCGTGGTCGCATCGGTTCTTTCGCTGCGTCACTCCAAAGTGCACTTCCTGCCCATTAGCGTGCGTTGGTTTTCAGGCAAGAAGGAAAATATCTAAAGCCTATTCCAGTGCAACCTTCCGATGTCAGCGCGCAGAGCACCTTTTGCCATTTCTCTTGACCTTTCTAGCTATGAACGTGTGTACTGATGCGTTTATTTACACTTCTGAACAGAAAGTGTGCAAATTCAAGGTACTATTACATACGCATCTAAGTTAGGAACGCTTTGCTATGCGTTGTTGTTTCTCGGTTAGCTTCGTGGAAATCCGTTTTCGGAGCTTTGCGTCTAGGCAGCTCCTCCATTGGTGTTTGAAAATAAAAGCCAGCATTTCTGCGCTCACTTAGGGGAAATCACCTCTGGGATCGTTTAGGTGTCACCTTTTTTGAGCTAGAATACTACGCTCTGGAAATTTGCGAGAGCGCAGCTGGAATGCTGTTGCTCGTTATTGGGTAACTGCACAGTTTCAGACACATGCGTTAAGGTTATGTGTGTTATTTCTTTTTCCACCGCATGTTCTCCAATACAAAACTCCTAGTTCACGTACTTTCAATGCGTGTCTCTCAACTTTAGAAAACGGTGTTGCTCGTTGCCATTTTTTTTTTATGGCGGAGTTGCGCTCTCCCGTCTTGTCTTGTGATTGGTGTGTTCTAGAATTTAGGATAATTGTTGATGCTTTCTATCCTGTCGGTGCACTTGAACACTGGGCAGTTACTTTTATTTGCTCTTTTTTTTTGCCGCCACTGCTGTAAGGTATTACTACTTCATGTTAGTACGCATACTGTTTTACATATACACAAAAACAAAGAAATGTGTTTCACGTCCCTAAAGCATGACATGATTATGACACAAGCCTTCTATGGAGACTTCTGACCTATTTTGACAAAATGGCAAGGATCGCGGGTGTCTTCGCATTTGAAGTGAATCGAAATCCGGCTGTGATGGCTGAAAATCAAACCTGCGTCCGCAAGCGCAGCATCGAAACACCTTAGCTGCTATGCTACCCAGGCAGATCCAATAGTTGTAGACTATATTACACTGCTTGGAGCTTATGTTACTGCACTACTAACGAACGTAATCGGGCATTACGCAGCAAGACGGATAGACTG